>JAEAOA010001321.1:2150000-2225995 GCA_016746295.1 Potamilus streckersoni
TGAGCGACCGCATTTCTCAGTCCAGATTACAAACCTTCGTTCACAACACAACCGAGCTTAGGAAATGTAGTTTTTGTTTAATTGTAAAGATTTTTATAATTTGAAAGAAATTTAGCAGTATTTATCATAATTGTTTGTATTCTAAATTAGAATATATTTCCTGTATTAAACTGTAATTAGACTTAGACTTTGAAACGAGATAAAAAAAAATCTCCTTTGCTTTAGAACTTCTTGTAATCAAATAGACGTATCAGCATATAAATAACACACAATACACAGGTTCAATAGACACTTTATTGTTCATATAAAATAATCTTTTTGGCATAATGGTGGCAAATCATGTCACAGCACACTGCACCAGCCCAGCTCTGAATTGTTTTAAAGAATACCTCAGGACAGTAAGCATGTGGGAGTTGTAGGGTTGTGAAAATTGTCCGATACCTGCATGTGGGGCCTGCAAGGGGTTGACATGAGGTATATAGGGACGATGGTCCGACACCTGCATGCGGGGCCGCCAGGGGCTGACAGGAGGTATATAGGGACAATGACAACCGAAATTCGACAAGTCCAATCTGATGCTATGGTAACAAATATCCGCCGATACTCCATACAGGAAGCAGGTATGAAGTATATGGGCATAATAGTCGAGTACAATTAAGTACTGACACAAATTGGGGTTCAAAAGCAAAGTTGTTTGAATGATTGAAAACTTGGCAATGGATGCTATGATAACAAATATCAGCCGATACTCCATACATGCACCGCAGGAAGCAGGTATGAAGTATATGGGCATAATAGTCGAGTACATTTAAGTACTGACACAAATTGGGGTTCAAAAGCAAAGTTTTTTGAATGAATGAAAACTTGGGAATGACCATACATGCACCGTAGGAAGCAGGTATGAAACATCTGGGTATAATAGTACAAGTACATTTAAGAACTGACCCAAATTCGTTTTCAATGTAAAGTTTTTTGAATGCATGAAAACTTGGCAATGCTGCAGTTTTGAAAGTGCTGAAAACCTTGTTCAAAAGTCAAGTCATGAATGATTGAAGTTGGGCAATGCACCTAAGAACAGAACTGGAACAGTATGCTATGCAAGAAATGCCCCAAATAAATGACATGGTGGACCTCAGGACAGGAGACATGTGGGAGTTTGTAGGGTTGTGAAGAGTGTCCGACACATGTATGTGGAGCCGCAAATGGCTGATACGAGGTATATAGGGACAATGATAACCGAAACTCGACAAGTCCTATCCTGAGGATGCTAATAAATGACATGGTGGAAGGTGGGGAGGCGGGTGGTTCTTTGCGCTGATAAATGTTTTAAGTTAGATGTTGCAATCGACAGTTTACTGAAAAGCACACATCTCTTCATGCATCCTGCATCTATATGAATGACACCAACAACTGATAATGCTTGATCACATGCTCTAAACTCAGTTATCTGATTGGTTAAACATGACATCATATCTAAATTTAGTTGCTAGCTTATTAATATATATTAATGACATCACGTCTGGTAGAAAAAAAACACCTCTAGTAGACAAAGAGGGGTCCGAAAAGGGGCTAGAGAAGGATCCACTGTGTATTATTCAAACTACATTTAATCAATTAAATTACAAAATAACCATCATGACCATATCTATTGAGATAAGTAGGTGACATATGAAAATGATTGCATGAACAATTATTATCTCACCAATCATCCACACACCTACCTATAACATACTGGAATTTAAAATAGCAATGAACCTCTGACCACTAATATGGCTGGATCGGCGAGACTCATTACATAATCAGAGCTTCACAGAAAGCTTGTTATCACATCTAGGAAATTGTCGCGCAAAATGGAATAACTTGGCATTTTCATCAGATTTTGTCAATGTAATTTACATACAGTTTTTTAGGCACATTCCATGCTAGTTAATAATGTGATCTACTTTCACGTGGATATTTGTTGCAGGCTCGTAGAATAAAGAAGGGCAGCGCGACAGAGATCGGTGTTGTGGAGAAAGAGACAGTCCACTTTGAAAACGAACGGGAAACGAAACTCGCCCTGTATAGATTTGCACAGGTGTGGCAGCCTCCAATAAAAACAATTATCATAGACATTACAGTCGTCAACCACATAGACTCCGTAGGTGTCCAATATCTTATTCAGGTATACTGGAAAAATCTATTGTAAATATGATTGGTTGAAATACCTTTTCAAAATTTATTACATATGATCTGTTCAAATACCTTCTTTTAATGATATTAGTGTCTTTGCAGTGATATGATGGTTTTTAGACAATGAAAATATGAATTTTAATTTAAGAATGCAAGTATAATCAGGATTCGGTGCTAGATTAAAAATCTGGTTAAAATATAGGAAGTGCCGCCTATGTGTTGTTTTAGACTGGCGTAATTATTTCATACAAAGAAATGTTTGCAAACTATAGGCATTGACCCTTAACTTTGGAGAGCGGGTTTGTGTTCTTCACTCTAGAGAGCTAGAATTGGTGTTTTTCACTCTGGAGAACGAGAATTGGTGTTTTTCGACCTGGAGAACGAGAATTGGTGTTTTTTTTCGCTCTGGAGAACGAGAATTGGTGTTTTTCGCTTTGGAGAATGAGAATTAGGGTTTTTTCAGAGACTGGTGTACAATATTGTCAAATTCAGCACCTATAAGGACCAGGAATTGGTTCACTCAGGAAACGCATCTGTAAGGACTCCTTTATGTGATGTGATCAGAAGCGATGGAGTTGATTGTGAGATGGCATATAAACTAATGTTTTATTTCGAAAGTACTATGCCGTTTACCACATCAGTCATATGTAAAGTAGTGACGGTTTAGTCTCCACTTTGACTGTACGCTGGGGAGTAGACAAGGGTTGTAGTTTGAGTCCTGTATTATTTTCCTTGTTTATTAAAGGTTTGTTTTGGTCACTGAGAGAGGAAATTTTATATGAGAAAATGTCCCTGATCTTTTAGTACTCGTACTTGCTGATGATATAAGCTAATTGCGCCAAAAGAGTGATAGCATTGCTACGACAGGGTAACATTAACATAATGGGATGCTTTGCAATATCCTTGGAGTGGTAGAAAAATTTGATAAGACAAAGATAAGTGTGTTTCGCAATGGAGATCTTTTCAGGAACTAAGAAAAATGGTTTTAAAAAAGACTGGTACATTTTTGTGTCAAATGATCCTGAACGAAGACTACATGAAAATTATTAGCACAGAATATTGAATCTGTTATAGCGTTTTCATTATTATCAAATGAAATTTGGGTAATTAAGTTCTGAAGATGCCTTTAAAATAGATGCTACTATGGCAAAACGTATGCTATGTTATGGTTGTATAATGTGGGACTATATATATTTAGAATGTACAAAGTCGCACAAAAAGTATTTGATATAAACACAATATGTAGATGTACATTTCAGGTGATACATTTTAGCTTTGTTTATATTATTCCATACTAACAATTGCAATTATTTCTCAAATTGAAGTGCTGAAGGAAATTACAAATGTATATTCCACATTACATAGGTAATTTGGTGATATACACTTCAGAAGTTATGTTCTCGTAGCACCGAACCAAAGGAAAACTCCATATGTATTACACATCCCCATTAGTCTAACCACACGAATAAAGACTTTTAATGCAATAAGTTTTGATAGATTGTAATAAATGATATGAGATAAAAACCCAGTTAGTGAGGCAAAACCTATTTATTTAACTCTCACTTACTTTTTGTGCGTTAGGCTACGCAATCATAGAATAGCTAAGCTTAATTTCACACAGAGATTAGTGCCATTTTATTTGTTCCTCCTAATTTCTACCTGAAATGACGTGGACATAGCTGCAGTTCGTTGCTCAGTCTCTTCCTCCTTCTTACAGAATGTCCGTGACATTTTAGGACTATTGCATAGCTGAAAAATATTTGAAATTAGTAGTAATACGCTCATTTGAAATTACTGGGATATAGCCCCAATCAAATTATTAGTATATAGTCCCACTGAGATTACTAGTATATAGCTCAAACGAAATTATTGATATATAGTCCCAATGAAACTATTAGTGTTTAGCCCACATGAAATTTGTAACATGTATCCCTGATGAAATTGTTAGCATATAACCCCAATGAAATCATTAGTATATAGTCCCACTTTAATTACTTGTATATAGTCCAAACTAAATTACTATCATTTAGCCCAATTGCAATTACTAATATATAGCCCAAATGAAATTACTAATATATAACCCAAGCAAAATTATCAGTATATAGCCTAATATAATTACTAGTATATAGCTGCAATGAAATCACTAGTACACAATTCCAATGCGATTAACAGTATATGACCCTGATGAAATTGCTAGTATATACCCCAAATTAAATGATCCGATGCTTTTTCGTCATGTCAACACATTGTTAATAGTTAAACAAGAGAAATTTTTCATAGACGTTGTTTTCCCTCTATTAAATTCAAAACAGATTATAGAAAGTTCATCTTCTTATATATTGTTGATATGTATTTTCCATGATCTACTTGTCTACAAAGTATAACTTCAGCCAGAATGTGTAAAAGTATGCGAATTGTGAAGAAACGTCTTTTTACTTTCTCTCACCACTTTGTCATTTGTAAAGTCTCTTCTGTCACCGCTCTCCAAGTTTAGATGATTCCATACTTCATTCAGATTAAATGTATTATTTATTTATTTATTTATTTATTATTCCAGATTGTAAACGATTACAAAGAAGTTGGAATCAAGGTTTTCCTGGTTGGATGCAAGCGTAAGAAGAAACAATATTTTAAATATAGTGTGTCTCTGTCTGAATAAAATTGTATTTTTTCTTTTACAAAGAACACATAATATTCACTATTCATGATCTACATATTTATCGGCATGGCATGCATGAATGTGAGTGCAAGATTGTATATCGTATTATCAAATGATTAATCTATTCTAATTAGTGATGAGAGTAAATGGTTTGAATGAAAATTGACCGTTAAATCATCTGGTCCTTTGTTCTGTGACCAAACATTGTTTGTACTATAATCTTTGATTGACAAGGTAGTGTATTCTGTATTTTGTTTTTGTTTTTGTTTCTTCCAGCAGGTTTAAGAGACATTCTGCATCTGGCAAACTTTCACCGTATCGTAGATTACAACATACTCTACAACTCTGTCCATCAAGCAATTGCCATAGCGCAAGACATACACCATAAAGAAACGGTAACTTTATGTCCTTTTTCTTGCCATTAAGTCTGACGGTAACTTTACATCCTAATTTTTTCATCACGTTTAATGGTAACTTTGCATCCAAATTCTTGCCATTACGTTTTGACGGTAACTTTACATTCAAATTCTTGCCCTTAAGTCTGAAGGCGACTTAACATCCAAAATTCTTGCCATTAATTTTGACAGTGTCTTTACATCCTAATTCTTACCATAAATTTTGAAGGTATCTGTTTACATCCAAATTCTTGCTATTAGGTTTGAAGGCGCTATATATAACCTTATATAATCGTATAAATTCACAACTTTCCGCTATGTGATATTATTTGTTTTATCTTTTCCTAGAGAACGTTCCTAAATACAGATCCAACATTGGATCCAATGATGTAGCGTAATTAAACAGGTGGAATTCACATGCTATACATGTGCTGTAGAGATTTGATTATACTGAAACAACATTTAGTGCAATGATATAGGGTAATTAGGTATTGGAATTCACAGATTCCAATGATGCATGGTAATTAAGTAGGCGGAGTCCATAGATTCAAATAATAGATGGTAATTATGTAAGTGGAACTCACACATTACAGTGATGATGGATAATTAAATAGGAGGAGTCCATAGATTCTAATCTTGCAGTTTAATTAAGTTTGTTTGTTTGTTTGTTATTGGGCTTAACGCCATTTTTCAGCACACGATAGGCTATTCATGGCGGCCAGTATTAATGGTGGAGGAAGAAACCGGGAAATCACCGGAAAGAACCACCGACCCACGAGAAGCTACTGGCAGCATTCTTACATATCCACATTCGCCGAATCCTAGATTCGAACCCACGCAGACAGAGGTGAGATGGTAGTGATCCGTAACGGACAGCGCTTTAGACCACTCGGCCACTCGGGGCCCTTGTTTAATTAAGTAGAGTGCACATATTAGAGTGATGCATGATAAGAGGAATTCACGATCACAATGATGCTGGGTAATTATATAGGTGGGGTACACAGACACCAATGATGCATTTTTAAGTAAGTACTTGGCGTTCACAGGTACCAATGATGCAGGGTAATTAAGCATATGGAGTTCACAGGTACCAATGATGCACGATTAACTAAGTTAGTGGAATTCTCAAGCGATACATGCAGTCAAAAGTTTTGATTAATAATGGTACAGAATTGATTCCAGTGATATAGGGTGGATAACACGGGTCATACATGCAGTCCAAATTTTTGATTATTAAGGGTATAGCATTGATTCCAATGATATAGGGTGGATAACACAATCCATATATACGGTCCAAATTTTTAATAACAATGGTATAGAATTGATTCACTTGACAATGGGGTGATAACACAACCTATACATGCAGTCAAAAGTTTTGATTAATAATGGTACAGAATTGATTCCAGTGATATAGGGTGGATAACACAAGCCGTATATACAGCCCAAAGTTTTCATTAATTATACATTATTCATTCAATTAATTCAGGGTAAGTATATTTAGCCCATCAACTATAATTTGACAATAATACATTGCCAGTTATGGAATATATATTAGTCATTAGCCCATTAAATCATGGCAAGGGTCTTTTACCCGAACAAAGTCAGCATTAGTGCATACGGCTATTAAAAACCAAAGAAAATGTTCAAAGATTGTATACTTCTTTGAATGGAATTTAATTCCTGCAGATAAATAGTGTACACGACAATCAAAAGTCAAAGATCGTATATTTTCTTTGAATGAAGCTGAATTCATACGAGACTATTTGTATTCAGCGAATATGTGTTCACTATTTCATAGTGAGGTTACATAATAATGACATTTCTACATGAACTATAAGACTGAGCTGAAAAACTACTGGGCAAACATGGAAAGTTGCTGGGCAGATACGGAAAGTTGCTGAGCAGACATGGAAAGTTGTTGGATAACCATGGAAAGTTTCTGGGCAGACATGGAAAGTTGCTGGGCACACATAAAAAATTGTTGAGCTGACATGAAGAGTTGCTGGGCAGACATGGAAAGTTTTTGGACGGACATATAGAGTTGCTGCTGAGGTTATCGGAAAAGTTACTGATCAAATATGAAAGTTAAGAAATTTCATGTCAATACACCAGCTAACATGTATTTATACCAAGCTGCATCCTTTAATCTAAAAAATTCTTAATTTATAGTGGAAAGAAAAGTGTTTTGGAAAAATTTAATATACTGAGACTGAGTGTTGACCTTGATCCCGATAGATAGACAACCCAAGTGTAGTTGCATGACATAACTTCTAACAAATGTTGTACACGTTTGCGAAGTTACATTCCTTAATCTCAGACAGACCGAAAGTTAAATAAACATAAAACAGTTCTCAAGCTATATACTTTAACATTGAACGGCAAAGCAAAAAAAATTAACCTCAAACGGTTCTTAAGCTACATACATTCACCTTGAACGGCACTAAAATTACATGCATTAGCCTTGAACGGCACTAATTTACATGCATTAGCCTTGAACGGCACTAACATGACATACATTAACCAGGAACGGCACTAAAATGAAATGCATTAACCTCAAACCTATCTAACGTTACATACTTTAACCCCAAAATGGCTATAGAGTTGAGTTATAGAGCTGAAACGAGAGTAGTGGAAAATAAAAATATTGTGTCATGACCTTAATCTTGAAGACATGAACCGTATATGATGTACACTCTAGTAATGATATAACAGTATGAAAAGTATCATCTATTACTTACCTATAATATGCCGCACATACTAGTGATGTTGTTTATTTCATATTGGTATGAAAAGTTCCATCTATTAGTTTCATATAACATGACACATGCTAGTAATGCCAAATCGTTTGGAAATTATACCTGTTAGTTCCATATAACATACAAAACATTTTAGTGGTGACATATCGGTGTGAAAAGTTTAATCTGTTAGTTTGAAACATCACTATGTTTACAAAAGAGACTGGAAGTATGGTGAACAACTTGAAGTATTGTACTTTGACGTTGAACTTAATCATAGGATCCTCAGTGTTGTACTCTTTTCCAGTTGTGTGCAACTTCCTCTAGTACATGGTTTCATAATTGACCCGAATTTTAAATTTACCCATAATTGTATTCAGGTCACAAGCCGAATGCAGCCCGCTGACAGTAGGTTGAACAAGCACGTCTACGCTTTCTAGTGATCATTCATAGAATGCCAAGTTTCATTACATTTATCTCAAACGGCATTATAATTATAGAGGAGAAAAAATAGGTGATGGAAAACTTAAAAAACTTAGCCGATTCCAAGATCTTGCAGATAGCAAATTGTATAGCAAACGTTATAGTAATATGGTATATGTAAGTAATGTTCCAATCCTTAATCACAGAGTGGGTTCAAATAATATGACTGACTGACGAACAGAAACGCGGACTCTAAGTTCCACTACTTTCTTCAAAAATAGGGTCACGATTTCATAACCAGGAATTAAACGTAACTCAAAACCTTGTCAGATTCACTAGGTAAAGATCTGAAGCAAACGTTGCCAGACATACACTAGGTGGTTAAGAATTGAAGCAAGCGTTGTCAGACATACACTGGGTGGTTAAAATTTGAAGCAAGCGTTGTGAGACATACACTAGGTGGTTAAGATTTGAAGCAAGCGTTGTCAGACATACACTACGTGGCTAAGATTTTAAGCAAGCGTTGTCATACATACACTAGGTGGTTAAGATTTGAAGCAAGTGTTGTCAGACATAGACTAGGTGGTTAAGATTTGAAGCAAACGTTGTCAGACATACACTAGGTGGTTAAGATTTGAAACAAGCGTTGTCAGACATACACTAGGTGGTTAAGATAGTTACAAATAAAAGCATCTTGCGCATAATGCTACTGGACGAGAAGATCGAATCCATTAAGAGAAGGAGTAGCAGGACGTCCACTCCATGACCTAAATTTAAGTGCCTCACTTTCATGCATTATTTGACTTCTTTCGTTTTCAGATGTTTTAGGCATCGTCTTAAATGCATGTAATAGTCTTTGACCCTCCTCCTCCCCAGCACCAGCACCAGCCCTATCCTCCCGCTGCGAAGGCCCATATTAAATTTATTAGCGGACTCTTATATAGAGAAAGAAACAGTTGGAGGACAATCCTTTTTGTGTTTCCCTTTTTTCCTTATCTCTGACAACTGTAAAATGTATCTTAATCGGTAGTGGAACCAGTTTGGGTCATTTTTCCTAGGCGATGTAAGGAAAAAAGGACTATATGAACCCATATACCTAACTGAAAATGATGTGTATGGCAAGATATCTTTGCAAAAGTTGAAAATTATGTGCCTTTTAAACATAGGATGTATTTGAATCATAATTTATGTGGACGGAATCAGTAATATACATTTGACACATCACATGACGTCATTTTCATGGTACAATATACTCCACATAATTAGTAATATTCATTTGACACATTGCATGACGTTATTTGTATGGTACAATATACTCCACATAATCATTAATATTCATTTGACACATTGCATGACGTTATTTGTATGGTACAATATACTCCACATAATCATTAATATTCATTTGACACATTGCATGACGTTATTTGTATGGTACAATATACTCCACCGAGTCAGTAATAATCATTAGGCACATAACATGACGTTATTTATACAGTAAAATACACTCCACAGAATAAGTAATATTCATTTGACACATTGCATGACGTTATTTGTATGGTACAATACACTCCACGGAATCAATAATATTGATTTGACACATTGCATGACGTTATTGTTTTTGGTACAATACACTCCACAGAATCCGTCCCTAGAAGTATATGAGACAACGGAACTTGAGGAGATGGTAATTAAAGAGGAGCAAGAAAAGGAATACGGCACGTCATTAGAAGATGCTCTTGTTACCATGGAAACAGGAAATGGCGTACATGACATGGATGATAACAACACAAACGATCAGCTTCAGAAAATAGATAATTTGTCAGACATATCCAAAGGACGAGAATCAAGACTTGATTCGGATGTCTTTGAAATGATTGGCTCGCTGTCTTTTAGCGAGAGAGACAGCTACATAGTTACTGCTTTCTAGGTTGGTTACATTCCTCAAATCATGCAATTATGTATGTATGTATGTATGTATGTATGTATGTATGTATGTATGTATGTATGTATGTATGTATGTATGTATGTATGTATGTATGTATGTATGTATGTATGTATGTAGGTATGTGTATGTATGTATTGCTACCAATTATTATTCAAAATTATGTCTGCTCCACTGACTGATGTGATACTGTATATAATCTCGGTTCTATAAAGGTCAGTGTCATTGGATCGTTAGGTTTGCAAGATAAGTTAGTATATCTGGTATTTTGTTTTACAACCTTCATCATTTTTTGACATACTAATTTTGACCAGGCCACTATTGTATCACACACTAGCACTGAACTATCCACCATTTAACACATGCTAGCATTGACTAAGCCACCATTTATCACATGCTAGCATTGACTAAGCCACCATTTTATCACATGCTAATATTTAACAAGCCACTATATTATGATATACTAGCATTGAATACGGCACCATTCCATCAAATACTAGCATTGAATAAGGCACCATTTTATTACATACTAATATTGAACAAGTCAACATATTATGATATACTAGCATTGAATAAGGCATTATTCCATCACAAACTATCATTGACTAAGCCACCATTTTATTACATACTAGCATTGAATAAGGCACCAATTTATCACATACAAGCATTGACTAAGTCACCATTTTATCACATGCTATCATTGACTAAGCCACCATTTTATCACATGCTATCATTGACTAAGCCACCATTTTATCACATACTAGCATTGACTAAGCCACCATTTATCGCATGCTAGTATTGATTAAGCCACTATTTATCACATGCTATCATTGACTAAGCCATCATTTTATCACATGCTATCATTGACTAAGCCATCATTTTATCACATGCTAATATTTAACAAGCCACTATATTATGATATACTAGCATTGAATACGGCACCATTCCATCAAATACTAGCATTGAATAAGGCACCATTTTATTACATACTAATATTGAATAAGTCAACATATTATGATATACTAGCATTGAATACGGCACTATTCCAACACATACTAGTATTGAATAAGGCACCATTCCATCACATACTAGCATTAAATAAGGTACCATTTTATCATATGCTAGAGTATAACAAGCTAGCTACCATTTTGTCGCACACGAACAACAAACAACCCACTACTTTATCACATACTAGCGTTTACTAGCAACAATTATATAATATACTAGCAATGAACAAGCCATCATTTTATCACATATTAGCATTGATCAAGCTACGATTTTCCAGTTGAGATCAGAAATTTTAAAAGACAGCAAGAATTTTAGGGCATTTGTTTAGATCAGAATTAAACTGGTTTTGTTGCATTCTTCGGTGTTAATGGTTTGTCATCTCGCCACAAGATATTCTCAAACATCGCCATTGCACGTGGTGATTGAGTACGTTCCTTTTTACGTTTGTAAACGCTTTATCTAGTAGGTGCTTCTGAAATGTTATTTTTTTGGTTGGTCATGTGAACATAAGAATCGTAGACAACGTTGTGTTGTCATACTTTCATGGGCTACATATTCTGTAATGATCCGTGTTGTCACTATACAAAGTGTCGTGTTACCACATTTGCACTGGCAATATGTTCTATAATGGTCCTAAATTGTCCTCATACACAGTGTCGTGTTGCCACACATTCTCGGGAATCAGATTCTGTAATGTATTGTCACCATGCATGTTCGTACAACATAGTCTGTAATGGTACTTATTGTCACTATAGACAGTGTCTTGTTGCCATGCATGCACGGGTGACACAGGTAATTTTATTAAATACAGGTCTACAGAACTAAACATTTAATACATATATAAAGAGGTAAGTAGTTAATACAGATATACAGAGCTAAATATTGAATACAGATAGAAAGAGTTAAATATTTAATACAGTTGTAAAGATCTAGTTAATACAAATATGCAGAGCTTAATATTTAATTAAGTATACATAGATAAATATTTAATACAGGTATACTAAAGCATTCGTGTACCGGAGGATGCAGTGAGTATCACTCTTCAATCTAACAATAACGATTAAATGCTCATGCTTGATTGATTATATCTTATATGCAGGGCTACTATGCTTAGTAATGAGTCATGCTTTACTGATTATATCTTATATTCCGGGCTACTATGCTTTGTACCAAGTCATGGTTGACTGATTATGTCTTATATGCAGGCTATTATGCTAGTAATGAGTCATGCAAGCTATGGGCGTTCCATGACTGCATTTATCCATGAATCATAAGGGAGAAGGGGTAGGAAAAAAGAACCGATACTAGTTAGTATTATAGGGTTTATTGCTTCTAATGCAAGATAGTAGCTCTGGTTCTATAGATTCTGGTTCATCGTTTTGTGATATACCGTGTGTGTGTGTGTGTGTGTGTGTGTGCGTTTGTATTTGGTGTAAACCGAGGACATCTATGAGATTACACACCAACGTACCGAGGACACATCTCCAACCGAGGACGTCCTCAGTTTAAAAAAAGGTAAAATCATGCTTCTAGCAACTATTTTAGCCTAGAATAACGTAAAATCACGATTTGAAGGAAGATTCCCGTTTACACGCTTGGTGCTTATTCGCTATTTTGGAGTGTATATTTCTTCCAAAGATGGAGATATACACGCCCGAAACCATGTCCTCTATTGCACGGTGCAAAACTTGTAGAGAGATCTCAGATATGTAAAATGTGCATTATATGGGCAAAAAAGCATATTGCGATGGTTCATTGAATAATAAATGTCATGTTGTAAAATGCATGTTCCTATAGTTTACAGTAAATGAATAAGGCCATGTCATACCATGCAACCAATGATGGCGCATAGGACCTGAAGTGTCATGTTGTAACATGTATGGGGGCCCTCACCAGTTATTATGTACTTTTGAGAGAGGGACGTATGTAAGGCATTTGACACATGGACAGTGGTCAGAATTTTGGCATACCTCCATACTACTTAGTTGTAATGTGGCTGACATTTCTTTGGGTATTGTACATGTAAAAATTGTACGTGATCTAAACACACTGTAAACTAAAATGACTGCTCACTTATGCTAAAATAAAATCAACCAGAATTAGTCTAAAGTACACTATCTTTAGTAACTATTAAAATAGGGAAAATGAATTTTGCCAAAATAGACAATATCAGCTTCTAAAAGTGTAATGACTGAATTACAAAATATACAAAATGTTAACAAATATTATCGGTTCATTTCTTTACAATTTACCTCTGAAGTGGAGCTATCAGGTTTTTGAAAGGTGCACATCTGGAGTAAAGCCACGCGGTATATTCTATAACCCATATTACACTCATCAATCATACACCAAATAAAGGAAATTAAGGGTTCTTTGAACAATATCCAATATAAATAAGGTCATTTTTAAAAAGCCACTATAGCCAGTGAGGAAAATTCTAACCCTATGTAAAATACCAAACTGTAGAGCGCCACCTGTTAGGATGGTACAGTAAATGAGAAGTGCCATGTCTTAACATAAACATTAAAAGGTTGCAGTGAAATACGAAATGCCATGTTGTAAGATGCATATTACAAAATTGCAGTCAATGAGAAATGCCGTGTCATAACATGCATTTTACGGTGGGGCAGTGAATGAAAAATTCCATGTTGTATTATGCTAAAGATGACACGCTGAATGACAAATAAAGCAGACAAACATTTGCTGGAGCACACTTAAAAATAAACTAAAAAGCTTTTGAGTTACGTTTAGGTTTGAATATATATATATATATATATATATATATATATATATATATATATATATATATATATATATATATATATATATATATATATATATATATATATATATATATATATAATTTTGTAAGTTTCACGTGATCCTCGCCTGATCAAGCCGGATTTAGTTTAAAGTCGGCAATTTTAACAGCAAGCTGTGCGCACTTACCAACAGCTGATGGATTTACTAAATGGTTTATTGCTATTTTTTTTACAAGAAACTTTAGGGAATTGTAAAATACTGCAAAATTAGGGTGCAATTATTATGGTGGAAAGAAATAAACAAATAAACACAAATAAAAACAAACAACAAACAGACATTCCAGTATTCTTGTCAAAGTTTGTCTCTAGAAACCCATACATTATTTAGTATAGTAACCCATACATTATTCAATCTAGTAATCCATAGATTATTCATCAAGGTCCAGCAATGATTTTCGTTTATTGTAGAATGAGTATGGAGCAAATATTTTGGAAGCGAATTTGTCAATCAAAGAATTACTTGATCAATAAATTGAATGTTTTTTTTTCCAGGTCAAGGATTAACAGCAGGAAATAACAGACCCCACACATGTGCCTTTACTATTCTTTCAAATTTACATAACACCGTAATTAGCATTTTCATGTGTTTGTAAGTTACCGAAGCTCATGTTTTAATGTGTTTATCTGTAAGCTATTAAAGCCCATTTTTTCATGTGTTTATATGTGGGCTATTAAAGCCCATGTTTCCATGTGGTTATATGTAAGCTATTAAAGCCCATGTTTCCATGTGTTTATATGTGGGCTATTAAAGCCCATGTTTCCATGTGGTTATATGTAAGCTATTAAAGCCCATGTTTCCATGCGTTTATTTGTAAGCTATTAAAGCTCATGTTTCAATGTGTTAATTTGAAAGCTATTAAAGCAAATGTGTCCATGTGTTTATCTATAAGCTATTAAAGCCCATGTTTCTATGTGTCCATTTGTAAGTTATTAAAGCCCATGTTTCCGTGTTTATTTAAAAGCTATTAAAGCCCATGTTTCCAGGTGTTTGTCTATAAGCTATTAATGCCCATGTTTAAATGTATTAATTTGAAAATTATTAAAGTCGATGTTTCCATGTGTTTATCTATAAGCTATTAAAGCCCATGTTTCCGTGTGTTTATTTGAAAGCTATTAAAGCCAATGTTTCCATTTGTTTATATATAAGCTATTAAAGCCTATGTTTCCATGTGTTTATTTGTAGGCTATTAAAGCCGATGTTTCCATGTGGTTAATTGTAAGCTATTAAAGCTTATGTTTCCATGTGTTTCTTTTTGGAAGCTATTAAAGCCCATGTTTCCATGTGCTCATTTGTAAGCTATTAAAGCTCATGTTTCAATGTGTTAATTTGAAAGTTATTAAAGTCGATGTTTCCATGTGTTTGTCTATAAGCTATTAAAGCCGATATTTCCGTGTGTTTATTTGAAAGCTATTAAAGCCCATGTTTCTATGTGTTTATTTGTAAGTTATTAAAGCCCATGTTTCAGTATTTATTTAAAAGCTATTAAAGCCCATGTTTCCAGGTGTTTGTCTATAAGCTATTAAAGCCCATGTTTCAATGTGTTAATTTGAAAGTTATTAAAGTCGATGTTTCCATGTGTTTATCTATAAGCTATTAAAGCCCATGTTTCCGTGTGTTTATTTGAAAGCTATTAAAGCCAATGTTTCCATTTGTTTATCTATAAGCTATTAAAGCCTATGTTTCCATGTGTTTATTTGTAGGCTATTAAAGCCGATGTTTCCATGTGGTTAATTGTAAGCTATTAAAGCCCATGTTTCCATGTGTTTCTTTTTGTAAGCTATTAAAGCCCATGTTTCCATGTGTTCATTTGTAAGCTATTTAAGCCCATTTTTTCAATGTGTTTATTTATAAGCTATTAAAGCCCATGTTTCTATGCATTTACCTGCAAGCTATTAAAGCCAATGTTGCAATGTTTTTTTGGAAAGTTATCAAAGCCCATGTTTTCATGTGTTTATATGTTAGCTAATGGAGCTCGTGTTTATAACCCATGTTTTATATGTTCATTTGTAAGCTATTCTGAAATGTTTGGGTTTGATGATTTAATTATGTGATTAATTTCATACTTTGAATATTTATTTAATATTAAGTCAAGACCCTACCCATTTAGTTGCGAAAAATGCAGTTTGCCTGTCTCTGTTTCAAGACTCTTCGAAATAGATTCAGTTCAAAAGATTAAGAATTAGCTATTGAAAATATTCTGCTTATGTCAAACTGCCACGTATGCTAAAGCAGCAGGGATGGTGAACCCTACAACTTTTTGCTCAAGTCTTTAACGAAAAAAAAAAGGGTTCCTACAACTGGCTGAAAAAAGGTCAATAACGCTAAGCTGAAATCTCTAACTGAATAAATTTCCATATGGTTAAGAACTGGTAATATAAGTCGTTTAGGTTAGCTCAGTTTTGTTATCCTATTATTGACTTATTTTTTCAAGAGTTCGTTTACTTGCAAAGCGACTCAGTTGTTGTATTTTCATCATCCCTGCTGCTCAGGTTAAAGACAATATTCGTGTTAAGTATCAAAGATAGAATAGTTATTATTGAAATGTGATACCTATATTGTCATTGGCGAATCGGCACATTTCTCATATATAATATAAATGAATGTGACGATTCGCCAAATAATGATAATTATATCCATTTTGTTAATCTAGCCTCTCATTAGTTTCTATCTGATCCAATGAACTCTTCAACAGTTGGAGTCCTTTTTTGATTTGGCACATATTACAGATTCCATTTATTATAAAAAAATTACTGTTGTCCGGTAATTATTACCACCATATCTTGTACAAATCTGCAATTTACATCGCAGTCCTCTTCCACATAAGACACATGGTCTTGTTCCACCCGACCCTTTATTTAGCATGTATCTATGATGGGCGCAGTATTCTCCTTAGCATCCTGTACCACAATGTCTGGTTGTTTCTTGGAGAATTCACATGCATGTGTTATTTGTCTGATCTGACATTATATAATATATGAAATTTAAATTAGATATATTTTTAATTAAACATATAGTTTGCATATAGTATTACAGTGAGAATGACGACAGAAAAAAAGCAGTACAACTATAATTGATGATGATGCGGTGATACAAACCTCACAGTTTGTATACAATAATAATATATTTTTAATTCAAAATAATTATTCAACCAAAAACGATTTTGAACAAGGCGATGATGATCGTGATAATATTGCAAATCTAATCGCAGAAACACCCAATAACGAACTACATGATATAGCCTAGCTCAGTTAATATCATCTACGTGAGTATTATTCTCTGTTTCTCAATTCATTTAATGATATTTTTTGGCACAATAGCAAAGATGATTCGGTTAATAATCTGATTGTATTATCTATTATTGGTAAAGATTTATACGCGCAGGGAACTATCCTGCATTTCAAAAAGTTCTATTTTTTCTCTCCGATGCTGATTTTAACAGATCCGCTGTTAATGAACAGCGAATGAATGAATCGTCAGTGAATAAGATAATTCCAACATTCAGATTAAGATAACCAGTATTTGATTTAGATACAAAATTTCTTCTTGAGGAGATCAGAGATTGGAGTGACGATCTTATTGGTATTCAACCATCAAACCAACCGATTGATGTTGATGAAGTAGTTGATTATCTGGCACGATTATGCAAGTGCGATCGTGAAAATGTATTTGTGTTCGAGACAAATAGCGGTTATCATGTGCTTTGTAAATCTAAGCCGGTAACCTTTAAACAACAACGCGATTTGATTGATACAGCAGCTATGATGAAGCCAAAATGGAAGGTAGATCGTTAAGCTGGTCTATATAGCATCAAGTTGAACGGCACGAAGTCATACAAACCGAGTGAGAATACAATATGTAAAAGGTTAATTTCATGCAATAATTATTCTCCTTCAGAATTGTTAATGTGTCCGGTCATGATACAATTTCATTATGTAGAATTGTCCGAAGTTGAACATGATTCAATAATCAGCTGCGACGATGATATATCCGCGGATGACTTTGAACGGAATTCCATTACACTAACGGGAAAAACTGATCAGTTAATTAAGGTAATTAATGTCTCTGAGAACAGATTTATTATATCTAGGAAGCCCGGTAATTATTGCAATATCTGAACGTCGTCATGGATACAATGAATTACATGGTTACATTGAAGACAAATGTGATAACTGCCTCGTCTATATCAACCATGGTTATCACGGTGGTGGTTATCATGGTGATTATTATTCGATTTGCTGCCCATAATCAACAGGGAGACAAATAACCATATTGATTAATACAACCACCGTTGATGAGGAGATTGATAAAATCATCGCTGGAACGTCAAATAATGTTGAGTTAATACAGATGGTTGAGACACCTTCTGACTCTATCCCTGATAAAATCAGGAATAAGAAATACCTAAAATATCTGATTAACGCAAAACGCAGATATAGTTATTCTGGTCACCTCAAAAACAAAACCGCAGATCTTTTATATACTGAATTACCTGACCATGAAGCCGGTCCTGGTTGTAAAATAATCTATGGTATCGATTATATTGATGGGTCAGCATGTGGAATGGGTAAATCGGAGGCTGCACGGAGATCAATAAAGGATGATCAATATGTTGTAGTTGTGTCGTATAGAAAAACATTTACTGAGAAGATCAAAGCGGATTATCAAAAAGAATCTTATACAGATATCGATGGCAATACTAATTTTGAACCTGAATCAAATAGACGAGTTGTTGTACAATGGTAGTCGTTAAATAGGGTCCGTGGAGTCCTGGATGTCCTCATTGTTAATGAATGGCATGGAATTATACGGCAACAATTTACATCAGTTAATCACAGTAGAGATAGATGGGATAAATTTGCAGGATTAATAACAGCCTGTAAAAGATTAATTATACTCGATGCAGATGCTGCTGCTGATGATTTAATTATATTTCGTGATAAATTAGGCCGGTCATCAATAAAATTCGTCATTAATGATTATAAACCCGACCATGATAAACAATTCATCATTGAGCATTCACATCAGAGTAATCTATACAATCTACTTCAGAGATTGAAATCTAAAGATACTGACGATAAAATTGCAGTGTTCACACAAGATAAACAACGAACTAACTATTCTGTAGAAAACTTAGCTAAGCAATTACAACATATTGGATATCGGGTCAGATATTATCATATAGACAATGATCCTGTTCAGAAAAAAATCAGACTTCAGTGACATTAATAGTGCATTTGACAACATTGATATTGTTATCTGTAATCACACTCTCGAAGCAGGAGTTAGTATAACCGATGATCGATTTAGAGTCTTGTATGCATTTTCTGAGGAACTAGGTTCTGTTGAAGCAACGAAGCAAACAATTCACAGATTCCGCTGTGTTGATGAGATTCATTATTCTGCAACAAGAAAACAACGTGAATGTAAATTACCGATAAATCGTTAAAGTATCGAGAGATTAATCGTTGATCATGAAAGATTAATCGATGATGATACAAAACTATATAGAATTCCCAGTTCTGGTGAATTACAAACCGCGTTTGGATTTGCTTACATCAGTGATATCATCGACGAGAATAACTCAAAGAAGTACTTTACATTGCGACTAATATACAAGATGAGAATAAAGATACGTACGAGGCTTAGAAATCGTTTATGAATCATGTATATCAGTGTGATGTTGATAGAACATTTATACAAGAGCTCAGCACAGATGAGACTAGCTCAACGGGTTATCGTTGATAAATTACATCAAGGACATGCGATTGAGACAGTAGTATTTCGATCCCATAAAATATCATCAAAAAAAGTTGATTAAAATAAGGAAATTTCTAACATTATTGGATTTGACTGATATCGTGCCTGACGATTTGTTGGTAACAACAATACTGATATCAGGATCGGACTTGTGTATGTATATCGAAGACATGATTCAGGATTCAGATTTACTGCAAAATTATAACGATCTTATTAACAACTGGTCTTTAATATTTCCTGAGACGAGATTAAAACGTGAACCAAAGTTGACAGTGTCAAATATCATTGAGAAGATCAAAATGATATATAGGAGTTTTGGAGCATCATTAACGGTTAATAATAACATAAAACAACATCAGTTATCCTATTTGGCCTAGATCAGATTTTATGGATGATCCACGTTGGATAAATTGTCTTAATACGAGTCAAGGATTCTATGGCGGTGATGATATTTCAGTTATAAACGAGCATTCATTTTTGTTGAAATTTCATATATGGTCATTTAACGGATGGTTTAATTATTAATACTGGCCTTTCAGTAATATTTTGTTTAATCTGTTATGGAGGGATTGGGACATTTTTCATATAATATATAATGAATATCTCAATCCCTCCATAACAGATTAAACAAATATTATTGTTGTTCGCTCACCAGCCACTCAGATTTCTATTGGCGAGGAATCTATCTATCTGTATATCTTTTATTTGCTCTCCGTATTCCGGTTTCTTTCTCTTAGGTATATTATCATACATGTATTTGTAAATACCTACCTTTGGATTGTTTATCAGATTCATTAATTTTTCCTCTTCTTCTGGTATGCTTATTTTATAACAGACCCAAAATGTTCCATCCCCTCTGTTGATACAATTATATGTTTTAATCTCACTCTTGTCCACATGTAAACCAAATGCTGCAAAAGTTATAGAATCAAACACAACCATGGTCTTGTTTATCAGATTAAAAGCATAAACCTTTACACATTTTGCATTATGAACTTCGGTTCTCAACGTGAAGTATGTATTTCTATGGGAAATAAACGACTGCTCATGTTTTTCTTATTATATTTAAAATTTAATTTTATTTACACTGAGGGGGGATTGGGACAATATTATATATATATATATATATATATATATATATATATATATATATATATATATATATATATATATATATATATATATATATATATATATTTATATATATATATATATATATATATATATATATATATATATATATATATATATATATATATGAAGGTGTGACATATTTTACCCAAAAAATCAAATAATTGACCAGGTCGATATATTCCGGGCCGAAATAGATGATTTGATCTGGCGAAACCAATATCAGGCGAAATCCATATGACTGATCTGCCATGAAGACACACGAAGATAAAATCAGGCGGCATGCGAGAACTACGGTTAGAGTTGAAAAGTCCGGGTCAATTTTCTCGGTTAGCTACTGGTGGCTGTTGTGGAGCGGGCTCACTTTCGTGACGCCGAGATTGTCGAATACCATCATGTTGTACTCTTGATAAGTCTCAATCTTTTGAGAACTTCATTGATACGAAGATATAGGATATACCTTTTTAGGCATTTATCTACCAGATGAACTGGCTAGAGACGGACTTTTGCTGGCTATCTGTGGTCATGACGTGAGGAGTCGGGGTATTCTGCCCTCGTTACATGAAATTAATCTTGTTGTTTTCGGCCACAGGGTGAACGTCGATAGCGTAGCATTGCTTGGTGCAGCAGTATTGGCGCATTATATGACGTGGTCACCGGGAGGCAGAATTGAGTATCGAATCCACAACTTGGACTCTCTGGCAACTAAGATTTCGCGGTTATATATATATATATATATATATATATATATATATATATATATATATATATATATATATATATATATATATATAATCCATCCAACTAAGATTCCACGGTAATCTATCTATCTATCTATCTATCTATCTATCTATCTATCTATCTATCTATCTATCTATCTATCTATCTATCTATCTATCTATCTATCTATCTAGTCCTTCCATCCATCCAATCTATCTATCTGTCTGTCCGTCTGTCTGTTTGTCTATCTATCTGACTCTCTTTTTATCTACTCCATGCAGTGATAATTTCAAGGACACACGAAGCCTATCAGTATTCGAGAAATGAAGACTGCAATCAAGTATATCAAGTATAATTTGCAAAAAAATTATATGAAAGAATTTTCGTGAAAACAAATGCATCTTTCTTAAGTGTAATATTGTTAACACGACAATCTAAATATTTTGACTGCATTGCTTAGTCTCTATTTATTTTAAATTAAAATAGGAATTACACTGCAGTCCACAGTTCGCGTTCAGATTAACAATGCAACATAACTGCTCCGTCGTTCAAATTTGACAAGATAATCGATGTTTTTTTGAGACATCTGCATGCGAATATGATAATTTATTCTTACATGTAAGCCCTCTCGCCAGTTTATATTGCTTTCATATGACAGATACATTGATTTCTAAATAATCTTTGGCGGTCGAAACAAACGGTTCCTTAATCTACTTGTAGGAAAATGTGAAATCATATCTCTTGTCAATAGTGTTTAAATACATCAGCAGAGATTATGCCTTCGTAATCTTTGCAAGCTTTCATAAGCGTAAAAGATATATACACGTATTTATTTGTTAGTTAAGCTTTAAAACGTTCAGGCATATATTATTTGGGTGAAATTTGCACTCATTCATTGCACTCAAACGTCTAGTCAGTTTTCAGTATCATAGAATTGTTATCTCTTAGTTTTACTTCCAATTAAACGTGCATTCTGTCTGAATTGTGAACTTGGAAACCTGCAATAGATATGAGCAAGCAACGAGTTTACAACACAGTCATTGACTTTCGAAATATATAGTTAGTAACCGTGAGCTGAACGTACAGATGAGAGTACAGGTTGAGTTTCGAATCGGTTCGAATACTGGCAATGTATAGCGTACACATTAATCAATGAGAGAGAGAGAGAGAGAGAGAGAGAGAGAGAGAGAGAGAGAGAGAGAGAGAGAGAGAGAGAGAGAGAGAGAGAGAGAGAGAGAGAGAGAGAGAGAGAGAGAGAGAGAGAGAGAGAGAGAGAGAGAGATTTTCCTAATGCTTCGATTTCAAAAATTGATTAAAATTTCTGTAGGCTTTTAGGATTTCTAGGGAATCCAATCAACTAGCCACTAATAAAGTTGTTATGTGATTTTATAAAGAAAGAATAGGTGACTCTTAAACTAAATTATCATCTGGAAATGATATGCATCGGCATCTATTATTAGGAACAGTAACTTTGATATTGAAACATATTGTCATATGCATATGACCCGGTCAGTGGGTCATCTCGTATGCGGCCCACTATGTAAAGCGTATCATGTACTAAAAATATCGTCCAACCAGCAAGACAACAAATCATATATACGAAACTAATGTAACTTCTGTGATAACATTACAATCTATTATAATCTATGTAATATACATCAAAGTGGAGATATAATATCATGCAAAGAAAAAATATTTGTATATGTATGATAATTATTACTATTAGTTGCAATATACAAGCTGAGTCTGTTAATGTAACACAAGTCGTAATGGGATAAGGGCTCGCTTAAATGCGCGATACAATAATTGAGAAAGTTGATATTCGTAAAGGAAAGAAATAATAAGAGGTTAAATGACAATATTTTTATATGGACGAATCCTTTCAGGAAAAATTTCCGGCTTACATAAGTATGTTCTATTTGAATTTCATGTGATACGTCTGACGACTGATTTTTCTTTACAGTAAAATCGATTTTTTTTATAATATATTTAACCCTGTTTGAAAACAATTGATAAGTTTAATGAAAATTTTACAGTTGCAAATAAGTATAGTCGATGACTCGAAGAATTGTGTCTACTAAATCAAGAAGCTAATTAACAAAATATGTGGAATAATGCAGTGAAATGGTATGTTAAGAGACACAGTTATGTATTGAAAAAATGATTAAAATCAATTGTGCCTCCAATCTGTAACAAAACGTTACGAAAATCTAACGATGTAGAAATTACCGCCCCATCCTCTCTCTCTCTCTCTCTCTCTCTCTCTCTCTCTCTCTCTCTCTCTCTCTCTCTCTCTCTCTCTCTCTCTCTCTCTCTCTCTCTCTCTATCTATCTCTCTCTCTCTCTCTATCTATCTCTCTCTCACACACACACACAGACACACACACGCACACACAGTATTGGAAAGTTTAATCGTTTGAAGAACTTATATTTATTTGTAATTTGTATAGTTGATTATTGTAAAGGGTGGCGTTTGCTACCAACTTCATCCTCAGTAATAATTATCGTAGAAATACAATACTTTTTAAATACTAGAGTTTAATATGTTGGTATGTTAGATTAAATTCAGCAGAATATTTTTCTACTAAATGATTGCACTATTAGTCTTAAATATTGAATTTTTGATACTTTTTTCCATGGTAAATTTATTATTCGATATTTAATTATCTGCATGATAATCTAAAATGCAGAAATTGTACAAATGTAGGATCTTGGTAAGCAAAGAAATATCGTAGTTTTATAAGTATCTCTTACATCCGTAATTTAAGTGTATGTAGATTGATATTGGAATGTAATTATGTATGTTGAATGTTTCAATAAAATTATGTTTCGTCAGAACTCAAAGCGGCGTGAATCATTACCGAATTTCGTGTATCTCTTGCATTGCCAAAGCTTCCCCAGATGTAGCTGTATCTACACTGTTATGCGTGACACCTTATTTTTAAGCCAGTCGAACTTTCTTCTCTCTTTTTCTCTAATCATGGGCTAAGGTATTTCTTCAAGTTACGAGTATTTCCTTTTCATAGCAGGGAATTAGAAGATTATGATAAAATGTCTTATCACAATAGAGCTAACAAATAAGTTTTACAGCGAAAACGGTTACTGAGACACACTTTTTTGATTCGAGTAGAAGGTGTATATTTTTGTTTATGGTATAATGGTGACACAATGCAGTATAAGCGAAGACGTACTCGGGTTTCAAGGTTTTATCACTAAGTAAGGCCATGACATTCCATCTATTATAAAATGGGAAGGTTGCTATTTTAAGATGTGTCCCACGATGTTGATGTGTATTCTCACCGGTGTCCCTGTTTACACGTTTTTCAAACGTTCACATACACGCAAACACGCACACACACAGACACACACACACACGCGCAACACATGGAGTGGAAATAATGGCGCCTGGCTTATATAAGGTAAACACTACAAATCAGCGTTGTAATATAGGTTTATTTTATTAGACTGGTAGTAAAATATCTTTGCGCATGCAATTTAAACGTTTTGACGAGTTTTCAGGTTAATGCGACGACACTACTAGATCACTTTACATAAAAAAAGAATAATAGACACTAATTAAGGTGCCTTATGATGTAGGTCATCCATACATCTCCTGGTTTCATATAGCCAGCTGTGTGACGCGACTGAGTGCCCGGCAGTATAACTTAATGGACAGACCGGGCTCGTTAGCCTTGGTAGGCAGCCAGTCTAAGAAAAGGAAAAATCTAACTCCAAACCCGGGCAGATGTAGCTCGTTAGCCTTGTCAGGAAGTTCGTCTAGAAGATGGAAACTCAAATCGAAACCAAGGCAGTGACATTGGATGGTGGCTCCGCTGCCTTATGGATATCTTCGCGAGCATGAAAGGATACGGGAGTAAACTCTTACAGAAAATCCGAAATGGAACTACTAATGCGGCTGGGTGTCAACCACATCTGCCTCCCGGTAGTTACTGCATCCAAACTGATGCCAAATGTCATGCTCAGCATTCCTTTGGACCCCACCAGCAAGGACGATAAGGGGATCATAACAATTAGGCAGCCCAGGATCTCCATACTACACTCCCAGGATTACGTCCTGGAGAGACTACTCCAGCCTCGCCCTTGAGCGAGAAAACAACATGGAAGCTGGCAGTCTACGGGTTGTTAAGTTCCACCAGACTGGCCTTGGGAAAGGGCGCCATGGATCAGTTTTGACGGTGGGAGGGATCATCGAGTTCTACTGGCCGACTACCGCCAGCCTTAAGCTGGGCAGCCTCCAGTCAGTAAGGTGTTGGCCCGCCAACGCCTGCCTGATTTAGAGGTGCCTGGAGCTCAGTGTGTTGCTCAGCATGAAAAGCAGACGGAAACTCCGGACCAGTCAAAAATAATAAGAAATCATTAAAAAGGACTTTAGCTCTTCGTATCGCAATCTAAACGTGTGCTTCACGCGCACAGACATATCTGACGATCACCAGAAGCTACCACAGTGCAGACTGCGACTTGTGTTCAGCAATATGCGTCTACAATCACAAACACTACACAGCTCCAAATCAAAATGTCGCCCTCGCATTAACACTGTGTAGATGTTTATCCACTCCAAGGTGGACACGTATGTGTCCGCCATAGATCAGGCCTTCCAGGACCTGCCAGAGCAAGATGACACAGCCAAGAGGAACGCCATGAAAGACGCCATCTATAGCACAGCCATGTTCAAGTTTGTCAAGAAGGAACGGCCCGGTCATGACTGGTTCAACACACACCTTTGAAGGATGCAAAGGAGAATCCTTCATAGCTTACAAAAATACACCAATGAAAACACGCTTGCTGCCCTCAGAAGAGCCCGATGCACCACCCAACGCATCGTTATACAGTCAGCTAATGAGTACTGGCAGCAATTGTGTGAAGGAATCCAGCTCAGTGCCGAGTCATAAAACATCAAAGGCATGTACAGTGGCATCTAGAGAAGGCCCTTGGCCCTACAGTGAAAGCGGTTGCCCTCCCCTGAAATCTCCGACGGAAGAGAAGTTCACAGACCGTATGCAACAGATGAACAGATGGGTGGAAAAATTTTTATAGAGGTACTCCCGAGAAACTTCTGTCAATGATGGGGCCCTTAGCAACTTACATGAACTGCCAAATATGGAGGAGCTCGACGAAATACCTACTTTGGAGGAGCTCAGCAAAGCCATCGACTCCATCCCAAACGACAAAGCACCAGGTAGCGATAGCATCCCACCAGAGAAAATCAAACGTGGGAAACCGACATCTCTACAACCGCTGCATGAGCTACTCTGCCTCTGCTAGGAGGAATGAGCAGTCCTCCAAGACATGCGCCATTGTGACCCTCTACAAAAGCAAGGGAGACCGCAGTGACTTCAACAATTACAGAGGAATCTCGCTTTCCAACACCGTTGGCAAAGTGTGTGTCCGCATCTTCCTCAACAGGCTGCAGCTTCTGGCGGACCTCATGCACCCGGAATCCCATGTGGCTTCAGAGCAGGAAGGTCGACAATAAACATGATATTCTTCCTCCGACAACCCCTATAGAAGAGCAGAGAGCAAGGTTAACCACTCTACATGATGTTCATCAACCAAATCAAGGCATTCGACCTGGTCATCGGGAAAAGCTTATTTGAACTTCTTGGGAAGATCGGCTTCCCTCAAAAACTCCGCATTCATAACAATATGAATGGTACAGTCCTGTATGATGGATCCCCCTCAGACTCCTTCCCCATAAACAGCGGCGTGAAGCAGGGCTGAATGTTAGCAACAACCCTTTACGGCATCTTCTCAATGCTCCTGTCTCACGCCTTCAACACGTCCACTGATGGCGTATATCTGAACACCAGGTCCGACGGAAGGCTGTTCAAACTGGCATGACTGCGCTCGAAGACCAATGTGAGGTCAGTACTCATCAGGGAAATGCTCTTTGCTGACAACGCGGTTCTTGTGACCCACATTGAAAACGCCCTCCAGAGACTGATAAACCGTTTCGCTGATGACTCAAACAGTTCTGACTCACCATCAGTCTAAAAAAGACAAACGTCAGGGCTCAATATGTCACCACTATCCCCTCCATCAAAATTGACAGCACCACCTTGGAAGTATTCAACAACTTTATTTACATAGGGTCAACTATTAGCAACACTCTTTCGCTTAATGTGGAGCTGGAGAGAAGGCTTGGAATAGCAAACGCCATCATGGCCCGACTAACAAAGAGGGTGTAGATAACAGCGCACTGAAAGTGCACATCAAGACAAGTTTACCAAGCCTGCGTTCTGAGAACCCATCTATATGGAAGTGAGACCTGGAGCATTTACATGAGTCAAGAACGTCAACTCAACTCATTCCATATACGGTGCCCACAACGCATCCTGAAAATTATCTGGCAAGCGCCGCTCTCGATGGCTGAGACACGTCCGACGCATGGAGGATGGGAAGCTGCCAAAGAAAGTTCTATATGGCCAGTTGGCCACTGGCACTATAAGAGTCAGCCGCCCCTCACTCCGCTTCAAGGATATGTGCAAGAGGGACATGAATGCATGCGGTATTTCACCAGACAGCTGCGAAGTGCAGGCCGAGGACCGAGGCACCTGGAGACTGACGATCAGCAAGGTCATAGCATTCGCTAATGGGAGGAGAAATCAGCATGCAGCAGAGAATATCAAGAGAGAGAAGAGTTCAGCAGAAACTCAAGCAACTCAGACTTCCCAGTACGTATGCACCAACTGTAACAGGGACTGTTACTCCCGCATCGGCCTGCACAGCCACAACAGACGATGCTAAAACCAAAGAAACAGACGACACTCCAAGGGCGCTACTCACATGGTCTCCCTCGAAAACATCCTGACCCATCTGCACAAAGTCCTGACCACCCACCCGCCAAAAATTCAGCGGGTGTTAATGGCAAGTGAATATTGTGTTCCCAATGAAAAATTGCCAGAAAACGCAGTTGTTTTTCTTCCTCCAAAATCTATGATTTGGTTTAAGCTTTGCAGTCTGAATAATACAATCTGTATCGCCATCATGATTTAAATATAAATAATTCTATAGGAAGTTCATATGTGTTTGTATTTATATTGGGTACTTATTTATACTAAGTAATACTTTATATTGAAGAGCACTTTATATTGAGTAGTACTTTATGCTGAATAATACTTTATAATGAGTAATTATTTATATTGAGCAATACATTATACTGAGTAATAATATATACTGGGTAATAATTTTATAAAGAAATACTTTATACTGAGTAATACATTATACTGAGTAGTATTTGATACTGAGTAAAACTTTTATATTGAATAATACTTTATATTGAGTAATTTTTGTTAAGTAATACTTTTTACTGAGTAATACTTTTATTTAATGCTATGTCGTGAATTAATGGATTTTGTGATAGAACAATGTTCATATTTCACTGGCTGTCAATAGACATGGATAACCTTATAACAATGAACTATGAAATTCAAAGCTATTCTTGGAAACATACGTTGACAAACGGCCTCTTCTATTTAAAAATGTGTTTGCTTTTCTTCATATATTGTAATTTGAATTGGGAAGGAGAATTATGTTATTGTTATGTAAGAAAAGTTCGTGTGTAATTGTTATTTCTGAACATAACCTTCTTCCCAATTCTTGCTATGAGAATGAATCTTCGGCTCTTGATCAAAGAGGAATAGAGAGAGAAAAGAGTGGTCTTTTTAAGAATAAGGTGTCGCTTAATAGTGGTACATCTTTTGGGAAATCTCTGGCAGCAAGAGGTAGCGGAGATCGTTGTAATACGAACAGACAAACTTCTCTGACTGGGGCTTTATCGACTGAAGTTTTCAGATAGGCTAGGCCTTTATATATTCCAAAATGACGTGGAATAACAACTTGCCCCAATCAGACTGCCTGTTCTGAGTTAATTATTGTAAAGATTCCCAAATGGCGTGGAATAACTACGTGTTCCAATCAGAATGCCTGTTTTGAGTTAATTATTTTGCAAAGCGGCTATTGCTTTTGTTCAATAACATGTCGTATATACGTGTCCAAATTAGAAGGTCCATTTTGAGTTAATTATTGTAAAGAGGTATCGCTTTTGTTTAACTCTTAACATGGATTATGGCCAATTTTGGTAATTCACTTTTTGTTCCACTCGTGACATGGATTACCACTCGTAATATGGAGTAATAGTTGAAAAGAAAACGAGACCTGATTTGTTCGGCTGATTAATTTTGTTACAGTGAAAGAAAGCGAGTAATTCGTTTAGTGTTATGAATTCTGAACCCGGATATTTAGGATTATATTTGTGAAAAGCGGCTTCTAAGATAAGGCGGTCTTTTTGACATCCAAGCTATGAAATTGAACAAGGTTTTGTAGCTAATCTCAACTTGTAAGGAACAATGATTCGTTCGGTTGAAAAGAAGCGAGCAAATCGTTTATTTTAGGATTACATTTGTAAAAGGCGGCTTCTAAGGTAAGTGGGTTTTTATGTCATTCAAGCCATTGAATTGAACCAAGCTATTCAATTTGTAACTAATCCCAATTTGTAAGGACCAACATAGTCCTATATACGTTTTAATTTATCTACCAAAATTTGATATGGACCAACATAGTCCTATATACATTTTAATTTCTCTATCCAAATTTGATATCCCAAAATTATTATTTATATTTTCTCTACGAATAGTTACAAAATACAGCAGAATATAAATGGTAATCAGCAGAATTCGCGTGGGATAGAAAGAAATCGGCATCGGCAACTTCGATCTCTTATAGTCGCATCTTACTTCGCAATATGTCTAAGCATCAAATAAAAAAAGAAAACTTGCTTACTACGATTGAATCATCATGTGCGTGAAAAACGTATTTCACTCGTGGCTTATAGTGACGAAACATTCAAACATTTGTCAAGTGACTCTTACCTTGATTAAACACAACCTATCGACAATGTATACATAGAGCAAGAAATGACATTAAGTAATAAAGAAGAAAGGAAAGTGTGATTGCGAATTTTGCGTGTGGTTGGCACACATGTCAGACTGATTGTCGCTATGCTAGAAACAAAGTCATGGTAATCTCTAGACAAGAAAACCTTATTTAGATGAATGACAATGGCTATTGGCATAACTTCCATTCTGCGGAAGAATCAAATAGCAAATCAACTGGAAAGACACGATATATACCATTGAAAATCAATATAAAACATATTGAAATAAAGCACGCATACTATAATATGATCAATAATAAAAAAAAACAATTAATGGAACACATTTTAAATCATAATATTTTATTCTACTATAAAATGACTGCTGAATATTCCAACAATATATAAAGCTAATTGTTTGGATAAACAAGCAGGAGTTTAAGTATATTTAATACAGTTTTATCGCTCGGTTACATATGTACACGTTTAACAAGGGAAATAAGACATGTAATACAGTTTTGTGTGACGATTTAGAAAGCCTGTCATCTTTCATAACACAAATTACCAGAAACACTTTATGCAAAGTTTATTTTCCGATATTAGATAATAGTTGCATATTGCTATCCCATTTAGGAGCACTGTAAGGAGTTCACACTGCCCTGCACACTGGCTTAAAATGATTTCTTATCCTCTACAGTCCCATTGCCGTCAATTCTCGGTCCATCTGGCAAACTGCTAACGGTATGCAGAAGTATAAAGTAAGCCAATCATTGCAGATAGAGCCCTACAAGAAAGATTTTGTTTTATTTTAGCTGCATGAAATATGAAGATAAATGATATCTGGCATCAGATAACCTATATCTTACCTTAAATGACACTCATTCATGAGAAAGAAAGTATTCCGATTTTACCCAAACCATTGCCTTGGCACGAACGAAACAAACGGTTCGAAGTTCTACAGGAGAAACAATAGAGTTGCAGGAAGTTTTCAAAGCCTAGCTGCAATATATGGAAGAATAAATAGCGGATAATACAGAAAAATAAAACTACAAACCTACAAGACTATAACTCAACAGGAAAAATCAAGCTGCACGTGCAAGATAGCGTACTGCGGAAAGCTTATAGATCTAGAAAAGTATTTCACAACAAGAGGAGTATGGAATAAGCTTACAAAGAAGACACCCAACAAATAGATCTGACAAGAATTCCTCTGGAAAGAAGACATTCAATAATGAACGGTATTAAATGGGTAAAAAAAGACATGACTAACTTAAATGACGGCTGAACAGAAAGGGTAAAAAAGGTTATTTTTTAAGACCGTTAGGAAACAAGCCGATAATCCCGTATGGAGAAATGCATATTGGAGGAAACAGCAGTGATAAGAGAAACATCACCAATATATACAGAATCTTAAATGGGTAACGATTTAATATTAAATTTTAGAAACGAGTTGAAATCATATCCAATTTTTGCGAGCCTTGAGTATTATTAAATCAGTGCCCAATAGAGATTTTTTTATCTCATAGTTTTATTTAAGCAGAAATTATTGAGATAGAAAAAAGAATACTTTCATTTATTCTGACAGACGCTCTACCTTTCTTTTGTTGTGTATTTAAAATGGTCCCAAACTAAGTTGAAATGGTAAAAGTATATTTTACATTTTTGATAATTATCAATCAAAGAATAAGCGTCCATTCAAATAAACAAACAGAACATTTTACAAAAGGCAAAACATTTGTCAACTCAAAATGTCCAATGCGTGTGATGTCACATTGCTTGACACGGTGCACAGTACCGGTCTGAGCTGGCCTTCACAACCCAGTGACAGTGTTTACGTTGAAATTCCACATCACAATTAAACATAACATTGTTGCGATATTTTTATGATAAGAAGATTACTGGATGCAGAAATGCACATTTACTGCAACGTATTTGTGACCAGATATTTTCAGTATTTGATTTGGAACATTAGATTGTACAGGAGAGGTTTGTAAATACTTTTTTTAGTCGGAATCACCTCACATATCTACCGCGTAAATATGCCGTGGTTGGATAAAGTTATGTCAGATGGAGGACCGGATTATGTATGCATTCTTCCTTGAACAAAGGTGAGTTTATTTACTTCAGTAAGTCCACATTTATACCAAAGCTATATATATATATATATATATATATATATATATATATATATATATATATATATATATATATATATATAGCGTGGATTCCATGCTACGGATATACCTCCCATCCATCGCCACACCCACCCTCGTTATCATCTAAGCAATACTGGTATTGCTATTGTTCTTATCTTGGGTTTTTGCCATTTTTCATGTTATGATATGTTATACTATGTTATACATGACATAATAAAACCCTGTAGGGGCATATTAGCAATATTGAAAGAGACGAGACCATATTTTTTTTACTATTCCCTTTCACGCGTTGAATATCAAAATGGTGGCCAAAAGTGTTCAATGAAAACAAAACATTCCAGAAGGCAGGGTTCAAAAACTTTTCCACGATCGCAGCCAACTATTAAAAGAGAATACTGTACAATATTTTATGGGCTTATTTGGACCAATCAGAATCACATAAAGTAATATGTTCACATGTATATCAAACATATGAAAATGTAGGCAAAGTGTACCGACTATGTGATGATGCGGAAATAAAAAAGACGGGACAACAACACATGTCAGACTTGCCACTAGAAATAAACCTGCAGACAACAATGAAAATGTTTGAAAAAAGTTACAACTAAAAGTCAAAGGCTGGAATGAAAATGTATCCCTATAGTTCAATGAAAACATGATAAGGATTCAAGAAAATCGAGAAAGTACAATATTGGTGCAGGAGATGCATATACCATCGTAAATGCAAAATTTGTGGCAAGATAGGACACATGAAGAAAATATGCCAACTAGTTTTGAGAAAGAAGAACAAACTTATGTTACAGAAATGACTATCTTCCCCACCCAAAAAGGGGAAAAAAGACCAGCAGCAAGAAAAACAGTTATTGAAGCCAACAAAGCAAAAGGAACTACAACAACAAAAGCAAAAACAACAAAAGCAAAAACAACAAAAGCAAAAACAACAGACTCCAAAAGCTAAAGAACTATATGGAAAGCAACAACAATATCATATATATCAATAGCAAAAAGAAAGTAAAAGAAGAAAAGAACAAGAACAAAAGGAAGCTAAACAAAATAAACAAGGTCAAGAACTACAGCAACAACAATAACAAGAACACTGGGAACAAAAAAGGAGACGGAACCTGAAGATGAAGAAAAACAAGCCAAACTTAGGGAGAGATCGGGGAACGAAGACAGAGGAGAGAAAAAAAAGAAAAGGAAAAACAAAGAACAAGGCAGGAAAAGTTTCTACCAACTACATTATGATAAAGACCTAGAAGAGACAGTTTACGACAGTCGAAAGATGAACTATATTTTTGAATTTGTAATAAAAAATAAATAAATAAGTAAATAAAATAATGACCAAAAACAATCCCTTAAAATCACTACCAATTTTATAATATCAACTATAACACCTTCGGGTAACAATAACGTCTTTGAAATAGACGTTAAAAGCTTTTGCAACCATATAAAAGGGAGAGGCACCTTAACTGGTCTGAAAAGATCAAACAGGGAATAATTCCTTTCCCCCAAAAGCTTGAATGACAATGTGAACACTTAAAAGGCACTAAATAACATATAAGTTGCCTTTAATTACAATGTGAACACTATATAATCAATTTTCCAGTTAATTTAGAAGATGTAAATTTGCAGAAGATTTATAAATGGGAATTACTCATAAAATTGCCATAAAATGATGGATATACGAAAAGAATGAATGATTAATTTCAGACAAAGATGCATGTCACCTTTTTAAAATCAGAACAGCTAACGATGTTTGTGATACGCGAACACGTAAATTCCTGAAAATATTTGAGCGATAAAGTTCACATGATCCATTTGTTATGTATATCTATATTGTGTGTTTAGTTTTTGTCCATGATATCTAGATTGTGAAGATATTACATATCTATTCCTTTGTCCATTAGTGTTGAATCTATTTTAAGACAAAGGGTAATAATAAGTTACTTTACTTTGGTTTGAGTTTAAGAAAATGAATCTGTGTACACTTTGTAAGTAATGTTCAGATTGTATTGTTGAAATGTTCCTACATATGCCAGGTGGTGATTTCATATGATATATGTCACGAGTGGATGTATTGCGATACATGTCATGTGGTGATGCATAGCTACATAGAGTCGTGGAGATTTATATGAAGTGAGTAGTGACCATTTATTCCATTCTTATTATTATTACTGTTCTTTTTTTATTTTCTGTCTGCATACTTATTTAATCTTGTACTCAGAATACACTTAAGAAAAATCATTTATTTGAATTATTTATTGCATTTATTTAAGTTATTTATTGAAATTTTACCTGCCTAACTAGTTTTGAGGCTATCATCCAAGGTGCAGAGAGATGCATTTCATATGCTAAGTCATGGATGACATGTAACAAGCTGCATATAAATGATGATAAAATGAAAGATATGCTGATCACCACAGCCTTTTTCATTCACATCCTTTACCTCAAACAATAAGTATCAACAATTACCAACATTAAATTTACAGTCAGTAAAACCTATGCGCCACTCTCGAGAGTATGATCTCAGTACACCAACATTCTATGAACATATGCAAAGCTGCATATAAGGACCTGAGACGACGCATCATTCACAATTTTCCTTCGTTTGATGCCACTGGTACTTTCAAGAATGGACTATTTTAATTCACTCAGTATCTCCAACAGAACATACAAAATGTTTCAAACAAGGCTGTTCGGATTATACTTAGAGTTCGAAGAAATGAGCACTCTCCATTCTCTGTAACCTTCACTGGCTACCCGTTCGATCCAGAACAAAAATCAAAATCTATTCACTATTCGAATTTTGTTCCCTCATCCAGTCCAATATACCTAGCTGACCTTACCCCGCCTAGAAATTTGCGCTCCTCTTTCTACACTCGCATTATTGTGTTCCCATTGTTAAAACGAAATCAAAACAACGTTCTGTTGCAACCCTGGGCCCAGCAACGTGGAACAAATTCTTCATGTATCTTAGACAGAAGGACACTGATCTCATCCAAGTATGCTCTTAAAACTCACAAATTATGACTACAAGAAAAGACTTAATGACTTTATAATGCTTACTTCATTATTTATTTTCAACAGATTTTTAATTTTTAGTTTCATGGTGTTTGTTTTAGCAATCTTGTCTTTTTATAAATTTAACGTGTAACCTAATATTTTAAAGAGAAGAAAGAACAGTGAAAAGATTAATCGTTAAGTATCACTTTCTGATATGAATGAACTGAAAATGGAACGTGTATGGTCTGTTGTTATCTGCATAATGTTATCAGCATATTAATATCAAGTGGTCTGACTAGAAAACACGTAACAATCAAGCAGAACGGAACAATGTCAATGTAACAGCGATATCAAAATAATGGACAAAAATCACGTTAGCAGCTTGTCTTATGATTCAAATTGTAATATATTAATTTCTTAGTTCTACAAACCGGATGCCCAACTGTGCGTTGTTCACTTGATAAATGTTTATTTAAGTAGATACTCACTCTAATGTCCCCTAGGGTCCGAGTTCGGGTTCTCATTGCAGGAAGTGAGACCGGGGGTGGGAGAAAATAGGGCATGCAAAAACAGTCGCCCATACGACTGGACAGCTCAAGTATCGTCCATTCCATGCAACAACAGGCCTTCGCCACTAAAATCATAAAGAACACCCTTTCGTTAGTAAGCGTTTTAGAACCAATATCAAAATGTATAATCGATATAACAGTCGCATGCAGTGAAAAGAGATAACGAAAATAAGACAGTGCTCTTAAATACGAAGGAGCTAAACAATGTTCTTTTATTATGAATAGATATAATTTATTTAATAAGCAATTATGAAAGCTTGTATTACTTTCTCTATACCAATAATATCATAAAGAATACTGTAATAAAATGAAAAATACCAAAAAATAATAAATAATATGTTAAATAAGACCTAAAGATATATTTCAAGTTTCGTTGTTTGCATCTTTTGATATTGGAAATTATCATTCAGTAGTTTATATATATATATATATATATATATATATATATATATATATATATATATATATATATATATATATATATATATATATATATATATATATATATATATATATATACACCTGTATGTATGACTACTACTATATTGCATATCTGGGAACAAATGAAGTAATTGGATATATTGTAAGAGACTCTGGAATGTAATTTGCTTTCTGGTCGGAATAACGAAATCAGCGTCTAAATGAAGCAGAAATAAAGACACGTATCGCCAAACCTGGCGCCATTATAATGTTATTCTATCCATTTTTACGTATTACCATAGAAACTTATATTTTTATACCATTTCTAACAAACTTTTGAACATTTTCTTAGAGTGGATTAAACTTATAAAATTTATCACGATCAATGCCCTCACATTCTTAAACATTAAGGAACTTACTCGAGCCGACGTCCTCGAAGCATCCACAGAGTCCTGTTGTCCAGTCCCTGGTTCCATTTTTGCTCCTAACTAGCAACTTCGGACCCACGACAACGGGCTGATTTATAACAACTGTCGTGCTTACTTGGTTGTTTACTATTTGGTTCATCATCTTTGGGTGTCTTTTGTAAAATGGTATTTCAAATTTATATAATATTTGTTTCCTCTATCGCTTTTTAAGTTTTACTACAGATTGATGGCTGTAGACGATAATAATATTAATTTGATGGACTCCCCTTTATGACAATATTTCCATTAAAATACATATACATTAAAGTAAATAGACCTAACATTTCAAAATGAGTGTTATATCTGTGTTTTTGAAGCGTTTTTGGATTTTTGACAATGCACTATGTCACAAGGTACATAATTTATATGAAGCAAAAATTTACTTACAAATATATGTGTATTGCTTATTTTGAGACAAACAGTGATATGCTTTCATTGCAGACCTTTTATTGCAAAGATATAAAACCATGAATTCTAATCCATTTAGATAGTACTTGCTCCTATTCTCCCTGTGATGCTAAAATTCGTCTTACTTAGCAACGAAATAAATCCGTACATGTCATGTCAGAAGGATGAAAAATCAGTTTCTTCCGTATCTTTGAATTCTTTAGAGAAATGAGAAACGAAAATTTCACTCTTTATGTCATTTGTTTATAGAACAGGATATTTATAGCACTTTTATTAGATAATTCCATCTCATCCAAGCGGAATTTCAAGGAGATGTGACGCGAGAAGGTATTTGTTTGTTGTTGTTGCTCTGAACGTGAGATCCTACAAAATTCCTTCCATCTTAACTTTCCTTTAAAGAACAATGCTTGATAAAAATGCATGGTTTTGAATCTGGTGCAAGAAGTTTGATCTTTGAATTGAAAACTCACTTCATCGGACTGTCGGAAATATGCAAATAAATGCTTTTGGCTGAGATTGTCGTGCATGCACTTCCAGGAGTTTTTCTTTTCACCATATGACTACTACATGATTACAACTAAATATGATACACTATCAATCTTACAGTGCATATTAATCATGTACAAGCAAATAGTACAAAAACAGCATATGTCTGTTGTTTTTGTGTGATTTTTTGCTCTCTCTCTCTCTCTCTCTGTTTAAAATATCATATCTAGTACATAACAAACATGAAATATTTAATCCTTATTCACACAGTCTAATCTATTGCGTACGTTTGCAATATTTAGAAAACGATATGAACATATATAAATACTTATACAATACAACCTTTTGAACTCTCATTAATATACCTTCATAATAAGCAAATACAGACTCTAAAATAGTCAGAAGTGTGACTAGTCAGATTCAGTTTGCATCCCATATTAACCACATGTGCTCTTCTTTGAGAGCCTGATAGTATACACCAATTATACATAACCCAATTTGGTTAATTCAAACAGTACGTAGCAATGCAATGAATGCTGTATCATCGTATTATTCTGTTTATCTGAATAGTTCCCCCACACTAATATATTGCCTTAAAAATAGAGATCAATTAATTTGGCCAAATGCAACATTGATTGTTTATTTAGTTTAGTAATACAAATTCATTACAAAATTTAAGGCATTAACATTCTGAAGCCAGCATCATTTCCCATTAGATCGGTAAATATCTCATTAATTTACAAAGTTTTCCTTCAAAGTAAATTGCTTCTTAACATGCTATTCATATCGACCAGAGCTTGGTTAGGACCACTGTTATTTATATGAATGACAATAATGTTAATCTGATAAGTGTCACGAGACCTTTTGCTGATGAGAGTTCACTAGATTATTTAACATCTAACACCAATGCGATGAAATATGTGCTAAACTGTGACCTCAAAATTGTATACCAATAGTCCAAACAATGGCTAGTAAGTTTTAATCCTTCAAAGACTGAAGTTATGTACTGCTAACGATAAAAGGTTTACAAAATGAGTAGTATATGCCGTACAATTCCAGGGTGAGTACTAAAACGTTTAGTTTTAACTTTTTTATAAACACAAATACCAACCCTCCCTCCCCCGATAAGGTATAATGAAATTTAACAATACCTCAAAATCCAAGATACTTTTCTATGATAATTCCAGATCTCCACACCTTTCTATCCACAACTTCACCTTGAAACTTATGACACTAATATGAATACTGTGACACTATTATGAATACCATCATAATTGGAACTATGCATTAAGCAGTAGGCCTAAACATTTACACAATAGACAATAAGCAATAAGCGAAAACAGAAACGGATGTGAGGTTATGAATTTTCAATGTTATTTGAACTTAGTAAGACAGGCAGCTAAAATTATAAACATCATTACTAAACATTATTTTAACATTGTATATCAAAACGGTCAAGATAAACATTACATGTACAATTATATCACCAGCTCTTTATTTATTAGTTGAAAGATTAAGATTTAATTATTTATTTAATTGAACAAATGTACCTTGATCGCAAATATGCAGTAAGCTAAAAACGGTATAAATCAAATATAAAAATAAATACATTTGAGATACCTGTAACCAACTATTTTATATTTTAAATTCTAAACACTCTAACCTATAAAACAGATGGAAACATTTAACTAGATACCAATAATTATCATAAACCTGGTGGAAAGACGGTATTACTTTTATTTAGTTAGTGAAAAAGTTATAAAAAACCACACAAACTATCAAAAATAAATAATGGAATTAAGATTTCCAACAACAACAACAACAACAACAAAAAACAAACAAACAAAACATCCCAAAATAAAGACCAACAAAAGCAGCCATCCTATTAATGTCCTAAAACTCATTTATCAACTCAGCCAATTAAGTTAATAAAGAATTGCAAAAATATTGAAAGAGGTAAATTCACGTACAAGACTTGGAGATATTTATCCAAGGCCAGACTTTAATGTGCCTCACTTTGTTTGCAATTACATAGAAAGAGAATCGGTATTGGATACTCTTCTCTAAGACTTAAAGATATGGCTATAAACAATTGCTTATGTTCGTAAAAGTGAAATATGCAATGAAAATAAAATATTTAAATTGTCTTACGTTAGACTGAAGATCGGCTATGCAGTAGATGGTGCATATACAACAAACAAAGAATCAAATAGGTGTCTGATGAGATTACTAATCGTAGAGGCACCGCCATATTAAATACACTGCAACAGTGCACTCTCAGTGGGGTGACAAACCAATGGACAAAAGAAAAACTTGGTAGGGAACATATAACAGATTGCCCTGTAAGCTTTGAGCGCAGTGCTTAACTATTGCAGCTTTACGAAGGTTATCGTGGCGTCATCACAATTCCTACAAGAGGCAAACAAAACAATAATTCACCCTACTTGCATTATTTTTATCTGTGTACGCAGCAACAAAATACAATATACATTTAGGTTCATCTAAAAAAGTCCAAAATGTATTTTCCACACACATTTTGTGACAATAGGATCCCACCTTTAAAGTCAATCTCATGGGTAACAAAATTCATATTTATCAAATTTTCTTCACGCTTGACGCCATTCAAGACTTAGTAGCTTAAGGGATGAAACTAACATAGCCATAGCAGCAGGTGATTAGGTACCAAATCAGTGCCTCTATCTCCAATTGCAAGGTCATATCTACTAGCGAATCGCTAACAAGGATAAACACCACAAGATGCAAAAGGCACAGGATAAAAAACGCTAGCAAGGATGAACACCACAGGATGTAAAACGCTGACAAGGATGTCAACCACAGGAAGCAAAACGCTAACAAGGATGAACACCACAGGAAGCAAAATGCTAACAAGGATCAACACCACAGGAAGCAAAACGCTACCAAAGATGAACACCACAGGAAGCAAAACGCTGACAAGGACGAACACCACAAGATGAAAAACGCTGACAAGGATGAACAACACATGATGCAAAACACTGACAATGATGAATACCACAGAATGCAAATCGCTAACAAGGATGAACACCATATAATGCAAAACACTAACAAGGATGAAAAACACATGATGCAAAACGCTAACAAGGATGAACACCACAGGATGCAAAACGATAACAAGGATGAACAACACATGATGCAAAACACTGACAATGATGAACACCACAGGATGCAAATCGCTAACAAGGATAAACACCATATAATGCGAAACGCTGACAAGGACGAACAACACATAATGCAAAACGCTAACAAGGATGAACACCATATAATGCTTAACGCTGACAAGGACGAACAACACATAATGCAAAACGCTGACAAGGACGAACAACACATAATGCAAAACACTAACAAGGATGCAAAAAACACTATCCAAAATGCTAACAAGGATGAACACCACATTGATGCAAAAGGATAGTAAGGATGAACACCACAGGAAGCAAAACGCTAACAAGGATGAATACCACAGGATGCAAAGCGCTTACAGGGATGAACACCAGAGGAAGCAAAAAGCTAACTGATGGACACCACAGGAAGATAAACGCTAACAAGGATGAAACCACAGGAAGCAAAACGCTAAAAAGGATGAACAAAATATATGAGGCAATACTCTAATAAGATGAACACCACATGATGCAAACGCTGACAAGGATGAATACCACATGATGCAAAACGCTAATAAGGATGAATATCACAGGATGCAAAACGATGACAAGGATGAACACCACAGGATGTTAATAATTTTAATCCCCAACATCATTTAATTATATTTCATTGCGAGATATTGAAATATATCAGTGTGATACAAATTAAATCGCCCAGTTTTATACCACTTCAATCATCACAGTAACAATATCACTAATGGAACTACTTTCTTTAACCATTTAGGAAGTATATCTGCCCTTATGTGTGTCATTCGGACTAGTATTTACATATGTTCATTTCCTGCTACTTCCGCTCCTTCTCTCTCACAGACTCCTTTACCTTTCCTTCCATATCAGTATTTACAGATCATGAAATGTGGCAACTGTAGACCCTCCTGCCAACAGTTGAGCAATCATTGAGATGAAGAAATGTTTAAAAATGAACTCCAAAGAGCAGAAAGTAGGAATTTGTCAGTGACTGAACTACATCACCTATTAATATGAATCATTCACACAGTATTCTATATCTTTAACACTTTGCAACAAGTTCACATTTTTCAGACAAACACTATTAAATATAACAATACAATTTGTTTAAATAGCACCTTTAACCATCATCACAGTCGTTTTTGAAAAAGATAGAGAATTTGTTGTTTAGTGTTGATTGCATACCAAAATTAGGTGACAATCGAAAATAATACATAATCCGCTACTGAGTTAGACTTCTCGTTTTCGAAGGACACTGTCCCAGTAAAACATTTACGTTCGAATGAAGACATGAACAAAATAAAGATCCTTAAGGTAAAAACACAATCATTAAAGTCCCTTGTCTAAAGACGTTACGCTCTTCAACCGCTCTGTTATATTTCTAGGTATTCTACCCCACACCGGTATCAATCCGTGCATAACGTGTTAACAAAAATAGAAATGCTTTAATTATCTTATGCATATTTAACACATTACATATTTTAAAGCATTTTATATATATATATATATATATATATATATATATATATATATATATATATATATATAGATATATATATATATATATATATATATATATATATATATATAAGTTAAATTTGGAAAATGCTGCTGTCCAAAAATTATTGTAGAAATTTCCTTTTACCCGTGTAGCAATGCAACTATTTATCGCATTGGCACAGATTGGAACAAAAACTCATGCAAATCGACATCATTTGTGTTTAGAAAATATGTATTGAAGTAAAAATGTACTTTTGTTTGAGTATATAAACGAAAATATTTCACCCGTGGATTAATTTTTTTTTGTATTGTGGCTTGTTACATGTGAAATATTTCGGTATATAGACTTAAAGATGTAGATGTCATGCATAAAGTATCTGAAGGGATAATACATGGATAGATTTATGTCCTCAGCAAGAGTTGTAATGGCAATGCTGAAAAATACGGACCGAGTGATTTAGTCTAGCATCTAATATTTGCAAAGGTTTAATTGCACGGTACCTTAGAACAAAAGCCTTCATAAATGTAATCTTTGGAACGTTCAGGGCTTTTATCGCTAGTTTTCCTAGAATTGTGATATTGCTCGTTTAGAATGGCCAAAATTCACCATAAATGGAATACTAGCTTAATTCCTTACTTCATCCAAGAAAGACATAGATGATGTGATGATGTACTAATAGATGTCAGCATTGGTTGAGTCTAGTGTTTGTACTTTGTTAAGTATACACTATAAAGATAGCAGAGACACCTGTCCAGGTATTAATATTGCTAATTTGTATTTCAGGTGCACAAAGGTAAAGCACGAATTCCCCAGAACCAAAATAAACAAAACGATAAGTATATGCTTAAGGTCGTTTTTTAAAACAAGTTTCAACTGTCTGGTGCCTTTCCTCCAAAAATGTAATCATATATAGAGAAATTGGGTAGGGGGAGTGGGATAGATTTGGAGTGGAAAAGGCAATGTAAGCTACTTGTTGCATTACTGCCTAATTATGTAAAAATATGCTTTTATAGCGTTGTAATTTGCAATTATTTGATAGTCAAAATGTTGGAGTTCACTAGTCAATTAATTACTAGTAAGAACTTGGTAGATAGTAGTCAATGTTGGTGGTGTTATAGGGGAGTAGTTGTTGAACCAGTGATTTAACCAGATAACTGGGTCAGTCAGTCAGATTGATCTAATTGGAGCTAGTTAATTATATTATCAGTTTGATATTTTGGGTTCTTTTATTGTATGTTTGTTAGTAGTGTATGTTATAGAGTGTGGTTATTTCAGTTTTATAAAAGTAAGAGATAATGTAAGTAGAGGGAAGTTCCCGTTTTATTTGGTGTCCTGTTTGGCAATGTTTTGTGTTCCTACTCTGCGCTAAGTGTTGTTACAGAACGGATCTATTTTCCCGACCGCGGCATTCAATTAGATTACAGGGATGACCCCGTAACGTATGTTCGTTGTAACTTTCTGTATTGATTCTATGTTCTCTGCTTTAAGAGGATTGGAATCGTTTGTGTTAACAGCCAATCAATCGTGAGCTGGGGACCAACCAATGTTGGCCTTACATACATGAATCAGTCGTGCAAGTGATGCCGAACGGTCGAAAGATTTCAATCCGTTTGTATATAAAGGTGTATATTTGTATATTGTCTGCAGGTGAACAATTTAATAGGGAGAAATAGATTAGGGCTGGAAAAAGGAAAATAATTGACTAAGTAATTTAAATCATAATGATGTGGAATAAATGTAGTTATAGTGTTGCATTTAATAAATATCCGATAGTCATAATATTGGGCTACATAGTCAATTATTTTTAGTAGTAAGTATATATTTCTGCCCCCAGTGTCGTTATAGAGTGGATTGAAATTTCGATTCTCGGCACCCAATCAGGTTGTAGTGGTGACCCGGTGGCGTTTGTTCGTTGTAAGGTTTTGTATTAACTCAGTGTATCCTGCTTGCAAAAGATTGAAATTGTGCATGGTGACGGCCAATCAATTGTGAGCAATGCACTGATCAGTGTGAGCCTTCCATATGTAGGTCGGTCACTCCATCATCGCCGATTGATTGTCTTCAATTCATTCATAGATTTAATTTTTAATTTTTTTAATTTTTTAATTTAGTTTTTCATTGTTGTCGGGAAGCGCAAGTGGGTAGGGAAAATGAAATATATAGTTGTAGCGGTGCAATTGGCAAGGATAGATAATATATTGGTATTACCTAGTCTGTTAACATTTACTGGTAAGTCGGAATATGACAGATATAGAGGGATGATTACTTTCGTGTTTTTTTAGATTACCGGTGATTCTTAGTTAATTTGGCTATAGATAGATAATATCTTTTATGAGTTACTTATCTTCAAGTTATGTTGATGTTATCGAGCGAAGCGGATTGAAATGTTCGTAATCGGCTGTAAGCTTAGTTCCAATAGAATTTGGTTTTGCAGGCGCCAGTCTTCTGTTCTGGCGGTCTCTAGGTTATTGTATTATCGTAAAGTTCCAATCCCATTCGGAGTTACTAATCTAGTATGTTTCCCGGTGCTAAAGGAAAATATTAGGTTGTATTCCTTTGATGGAGATAGGGATTGTTGTATGAGGTTTTTATAACTATGTGTTCGCGTTTGATGTGCCCTACTTTTATGCGCTGTTGTGATATGTTTTTTGTGATGAGAGCGTATGTTTATATATCTAGTTTTAGATTCCCTGATATACAACAAGAAGCTATCTAGTATTACTCTGGATGTTTGCATGTGCAGGTGTATGCGCATTAGTCGATTCCTATTGGGAGTTTTGAAAGCGCGGTTTCGGTAAATGTTTTATCTTTACAGAGGAATAAACGGATTATGCATATTTATGGATTGTTAGTGCGAGGAATCGGGGAGGTCGGAAAGTCTTACTTACCTTTTGTCCGTGTTGAGAAAGCTATATCCTCTTGGTTTTTGTTTCCGTGAATTTTCCCTTGTGTGGTCCGTAGTTCCCAAAATTCTTACTTGTTATTAGTAGGATTATTATTAGGGTGTCCTCTTCGATGTGGATATATTTCCGTATTCCTCCACTGCTTTTGTATCCTTGGTATAATCCCTGTTCTGTAGAATTTCCTCGAAGAATCGTGAGCTTAGTTGAAACATGTCTTGCTTCTTCCAATAAAATCGCAAAACAATCGTGATGTTAGGTAAGGTAGGTAGGTAGGTAGGTAGGTATTAGGGTTGGCTTAGTTGGGCTAGTTATTATAGACCTTGGCATATTGCGACTGATTGCGGCCCTTTCGGGCGGCAGCCCATTTAAGAGGGCAATTGGCTCCGAGCTGGGCCTTTCTGGAACTAGCGAAGGTCACCAACCTAACCTCCTACATCTCCTCCACGACAGACTCGCACCTAGGTTTCCCACCAGAACCCCAAGTCCCGCCCACCAAATCAACAAGAAAGCCCACTTGACTTTATCTCAGTCAGGAAGTCTAGCGAGTCAAATTGTAACCAGTTGTGCCTACGGGTGTCCCTATACCAATGTTGTGTAAGCCACATAAGCAATTTACCAAATGTTGTAGAGTTGTGAATTTAGAATAAAATCATGTTAGAATTTTGTATATTTAGCGTACTTATAAGGGCCGAAAGTATACCCAATCTGTAGGGTGTATGTCACCCTTTTAAAATTGTATCCCCAAGTAGCTAGGTCTGGTTGTTAAATTTAGACCGCTTTCTAAAGGATCGTGTTTGCTTGATGGTCTTCTAGGGCCGAAGTGAAGACCTAGTTTGAAAGTAATACTCTGGACAGTTATCCGCGTAGGCCCAGACTGTCCTTGTCTATATAGCTTATCCGTGTCCACGGAGGGAGTTGTGGGTTAGTAGGAGGAAGAAGGTTTGTCCTCGGCTGTCCCTTACCTTTGATACAATGCCAACACCTGTAAGGTGTTTTATGTGCGAGTGCATGGGTGGGGGATTGTGGGATAGCAGGTAGAGCCTCCTGTACTGACCCTTACTCGCGTTTTAGGCAATTGTTGATCAGTTATTTTTTTTATATAGGCAATGAAAGCCATCAATATTTTCATAATGGCAATTGTGTTGTCTGATTGGCAATCCTAGTCATTTCTTTTCATATAGGCAATTGTGGTTGCAGATGCACCCGACAATTGCTATGGCCATTGCAGTTGTTCTTTCTTGTGTGACAGTTGCTGATAAGGGGGCTATCCGTGCCCCTGTGTCAAGCCTTGCCTCACACACTTACCATACTGAACAAAAAATCGGATTCCTTTACAGTACAAAATGACACAGACTTTATGATATGTACTATATATTATTCTAAATATTTTTTCCTTAACATTGTTGTCTAATAAATATATTCACTGACCTATGTTACAAAATGTCAAAAACTGCTACTACACTACTACAAAAATCGATACAAACACAAACTAATCTCATCTTACAAGCCCTACCTCAATGATGACACAACTGAAAAGCCAATCATTATGTCTGGCAGAAGGAAGAGAGGAAAACGAATGTCACCCAAACAAGACAAAATAGAGGTCAGTCAAGTCCTAAACACAAATGGATAGACTAAGCCTAACCATAAGTGAAGTGTCATTGTGATGAGTGTAATTTAGATCTTCAACGTAGCCTTAACAATTTAAAGTCATATCGCTACAATATGCAAGGTGAAAGTTTATAGAGATGTCTAGAACTGGAGTTTCTTGCATCAGACATGTGGCATGATTTCCCAACCAGTCGCATTATCCTGACACCAGGCCGATCAGTCCTAAAACTAACCACTTAATGCTGAAAAACCAAGCGAGGCAGCTGTTGGTACCATTTTTAAAGTCTTTGGTATGACTCAGCCGGTGTTCAAACCCGCGGACTCTCTCACTGGAGACGGATGCTCTAACCATTAGGCCAACTGAGCGCTTCAAAGTGGAAACACCCCATTTAAAATTTGATATACGAATATTTAATCGGAAAAAAGAAAAACACATAAAATAGTAAAGAAACAAATATAAACGATTGCATGATAATAATAATATTCTTGTATAAATTCGAATAAATAGCATTATAGTACATAATAGACAATTTAAAGTCGTGCTCTACGGAGATTAGAATGAGGGTTAGCAGCTCAAAGGAACCCTTTGATAACCTCTATAACGATTTCCGTCTTATGTACCTGGAATGACTTTACAGATAATTAATTACTAGGTCGACATACGAGTGTATATGCTACCCAGGGATGCATCTAACATCGACACTGTAACGTCAGTTTTCTGATGTCATTCGAAACCATACACAGTCAATCAAGGGGTATGACAAAGAACAACTCTATCAGCTTGGCTATTTCTAGTCATGATTAATGACCTAATATCCTTGCTGGAGTCAATCAACTAAATCTGGAATACAAATTGGTACCTTCAGTATCCCTTGTGTTTTATTAGCGGATGACACGACCTTACTGTCTTCATCATTTAACGGCATGAACGTTATACTTCGCAACCTCCATGACTATGCATCGAAGTAGAGACTGCGATACAATGCTGATAAAAGCAATATCGTGATATTTTCAAAGAAAAGGATCATGCAAAAATCTATGTCCATGCTCGGAGATAAAAGGATACCTATAGTTTCCTCTAGAATATATGCTGGAGTTACTCTCTCCACAGATCTTTCTAATACGGTTGCAGTGAAAAATGCCTATGATAAAGGTAGGTCAGTATTTTATTCCCTTTTTGGAACTGGCATTGGAAAGGATGGTATGAATCCAATTAATAGTGCTAAAATATGGTAAAAAAAAATAGTACTACCTGCTATGATATATGGATGGGAGTTATGGTTAAACTTGAGCCAGTCACAGGCATATGATTTAGAATTACGTCAAAGGAAAGCGGCAAGAAGAATTATAGTTCTTGGTCAATGCTCACTCACAGAGACAACAATTAGCAGTCTTGGACTGTAGTCAGTTGAGGGATATGTAGATAAAAATCAAATTAGGTATCTTCAATAAAATCTGTAGAGCAAACGGTTCACTTGCATGGAAAATTATATTCAACAGAAGAATTCTTTACTTCCTGATACACGAAAGTGAGAGCATTGGCTTCGTTAAAGATATATATATATATATATATATATATATATATATATATATATATATATATATATATATATATATATGCGTGTGTGACGTAAACACAATATTGGTAAATTGCTCAATTGCATCTGGTTCTTATTCAGCTAAAGGCAGCAAAGGACAAACTATATTCAGTTTTTTACCGGAAGTTTCACCAGGTAAATTAAATATTATTTATTATCATCATGCAAACTAGATATTATTTATTATCAGTTAAATGTTCAAAGTCAAATAACAAAAGTGAATATGCAATTGACAGACCAATCTATAAGACAGCTGGATTTAAATAATAAAGTTGCTACTTATTACCTGCTTTTTCGCGAACAACAGTAAGACGACAAAATTATACAATCTCAGATATAATGAAGCAGAAAAAAGTTGATAGAGAAAATTAGTAGAAGGATTTTTAGGAAACGTATTTACTAAAATCGTTGAAAATATTCTAGAACTAGCTTGTAAAGTTGCACCAATTGCACTTGACGCATCAAAAGCTTTTGCAACTGGAGCTGCTAGAACTGCTGTGGGACAAAAAAATCTTATAATATAAACGGCGCACTCGCAATCAAACAAGTTATTTCAGAAATGCACCTACAAAACAAAACCAACGCGCAATGATAGAAATAACAAAAAAACTTTTATCACCGAAGGGCGAGCAGATTAAACAGAATTTAATAACTAAAGTAACAGCGCAGCAATAATTTTGTGCAACCTAATAAAAAAGTCTGTAAAATATTATCTCGATTTAACATAAACTTATGACACAGACGACACAGTAACAGAATTTGAGTATATTGAATATATTGATGAAAAGTCTAACGAATCCAATAAGGCTGCCGTCAGAGCATTTAATACGAAGACGTATTTATACTGCCTCATAAGGCAATGTAGGAAGTTCGTTGCCAGATAATGACAGTAGCTAATCCTCCTGCTGAAATTACTGCGGGGGTAGAAGTAGCTCTAATAAATAATGGTTGGTGTTTGTTTAAAAGTGTTCGATATCAGCTGGCCAATTAAACTGTCGAAGATATTTCAAATCACTTACATTTGAAAGTACAATCTTAAATACTATTTCGTTTTCCGATGATTACTCCAAATCAACTGAAACTAATATGATGTGGTTTAAAGATACTGGACGTGGTATAGAAGAATCGACCTTACTTTTCTAGAAATGTACTTTGATACACGGGGCTGATTCAGCTGCAGATCTTGCAATTATAAGAACTTTTCTTATTGTTAATATTGCTGATTTATAAATAGCCGCAACAGCTTCATACGCTGTAAAACTTGCTCTTACCTCTGCTTGCAATAATCTTGGTATAGCAGCACCAGATGCAGCTGCGACCACTGTCGTAATGTTAGATTTAATCAATAACACAATTGACGTAAGAAATATACGTTATAATGAATGTTTTGCTAAACAAAAGGAGCACTTGCAGCAGGATCACGTCAAATTACAATGATGCTGCCACTAAGTACAATATTTGGCCTTTGCAGAGACTATAATTTCGTGGAGTTAAGCACACGCTTATTTTAGATCGAGCAGAACAAAATGATTGTTTGCTTAGATCTGGTGGGGCTGGTGTACAATGTGTCATATACAAACTTGCGTTATGATTGCAACAAATAACTCCATCAATCACAAACGCGTTCGAAGTAAATAGTATGCTGGAAAAATGTACGAATAAAATTCATTTTAATGAAAATAAAATATATCAAACAGCAGTTCCGAATACCACCGACTACACATAGTGAGTTAAAACAACACCACCTGAACAACTACCACGTCAATTATTTGTTGCATTTCAGCAGCAAGATCGACGAGGAAGCCAACTGCAAAATATTGGAATATTTGATAACGCTGATGTTAGACAAATATATGCTAGAATAAATTCAAAACAATACCAGAACAAGCGATAAAATGGAATGTTGCATATGACGCTAATAAAAACGTTGCTAGACCGTACATGTACCTGCTCGACGCAATCAAAAATATGCAGATGTTGGAGACAGAACTCGAATATCAGTAGAGGAATTTCGTACACTTTATCCGATATTTCGTTTTAATGTTAGTAAAGATAGCGAGCGAGCTGCAGACAACACAGCTTATATCAAAGTTACCTGGACACTCAAAAACGCTCCAGCAGCGCTGTTATACGTATATGCGTTAGAGATAAGCGATAGATATTTTACAATTGACTATAATCTGTAATCGTTATATAACGACAAAATATATTATAAAAGAAATATGTTTAACCGATGGCCAGGTTAAATAATTAGAAACTGATGTTGCAAAACAAAAGCAGGTTTCATTAGAGGTCAACCCTAAAACTTTGGGTACTTGAACAAAATTGTTGTTAACCAAAAATCAAGCAAATAAATACAATCGCAAAAATCATTTTGTTTTAAATTTCAGTGTTTCACAAATAACTGTAATGGCAAAACATGGTGATGTATTTTGTCCGGCACAATCTGCAATAGCCAAAACATTACTACATAAAATTTTGCCAGTGTGTTAGGTACATTAGGACTAGCATCAGCGTCTGGAGCCGTATCTGGCGCAACATGAAAGGCTATTCAAGATAATGATGTTGTCCGAGGGGTGGAATAAAGAATTTTTTTATAAATAGTGAAAGCAATTTTTTGTCTAAAGGTTAAATATAACGCCTAAACGGAAACGGTGCGAGAAAAGACAATTACAAAATAGACACGACAGCGATAAGGTGAATTTCTTCCAATAACCCTATTACTAGCAGGATTAGCGGGAAGTCTACCCAGGTCTGTTAGAACGAGGACGAGAACTACCGCTGCCTGGAACAAGGAGATAAGTTCGTGGCCGACCAAGTTGCCTGCGTTAAGTAATTTTCATATACTTGATAAACTAAAAAAAAATTAAAAAATATTCACAGAGTTTATTCCAAAGATGAGCTTGCAGCGATTCCATCGCCTGGTTCATGTGTTATAAATATACAAGATTTTTATGACGGATCTGGTACAAATTGGGTAGCTGTTTTTGATAAATATTATTTTGACTAATTCGGAATTTCACCATGGCACGCAGTAAAAAGATATTTGAGTAAAATCAAAATAATAAATTATTCTTCTAATCAAATTCAGCCAGTTTGAACTTTCGCTTGTGGATTTTAACGCATAATGTTCTTTAAGCAGATCACCAAATATCCAGAATTTTAAAGTTCGTTTGCAATTTGACAAATAACCCTCTCACGCTAATGATGAGATTGCAATTAATTTTTGGAAAACTTGTCATTAATTTTGTCTAAACTTACAACTATAGCAACGTCAGTATATTGTCTTAAGTGTAAAACTAAAACAGACGAAAAACAGAAAAACCAAAGAGTAATAGAATAATGATAAAAGTATTTGTTCACTTTGAGGGAAAAAAGCATGTTTATCCCAGAAGCAGCAAAGTTTTCCGCGCTGACGTCGTCAGGGTCTGGTTGTCCTGACGTCATTTTAGCAGATAACTCAGACAACAATTATGTCTTTTTGGAAAAATATTTTTTAAAAATTTAGCAATATATCTTATTTTTGAGGATCAAACCCTCAGCACTTTTACTATCAAATTAAACATTTTGTAGCATTTTTTTATACAAAATTATGATAATTTTGTCGCATATTGCTTGATCTTTCTTGATCCTGCTTAATTTTGTATGAAAACTACTAAAACATTATAATATTTATATTGAAAAACTCTGTGGGTTTAACCGTCACAAAAACGTGAAATTTGACTAAAAGACAAAAAACGTCAGAATTTGACTAATAAACAAGTAAATTTCTGAAATATTTTTCAGTTATAAATAAATCTTGACGTGAGACTACGATAACGAGAGAGATTTATGTCACGAACAAAATAAAATTGTTACATATTGCCAGAATTGCAACAACAGAGAAATAATTGGATGAGGTATAGATATAAATAAATTAATTGGCAAACTGCAGAAACCAAAAGGCGGTTGGACATTGCCAGGTCATAAATCTTCAGGATCGTTTAATCCTCTTGATAAGCAGCTTAAAGAAAATGATAATCCGCTGCCAGGACAAATCAGGTTGACGCAATAGCAATGCATCATGATATATGCTAGAGAGATATTGAGCTTCTCCAAATAAGCACAGCTGTGATAAAGTAATGCTAGACGAACTTCATAAAAAAATAACCCGCAAATATGCGAGAACGTATTGACCGAATGCTGGTCCATGGTTTTATTGGAACAAAATATAAACTGGAATTCGGTAGATACTTATATGATGATTTGGCAGCCGAACGACTCTAGACTAAAATAAACAGCTTCCGCGACGCAAAGTTGTCGCAAATGCAGTTGATAACATATGGGCGATAGATTTAGTTGATATGTCAAATCTAACTCAATTTAACGCATGTAAGAGATATTGTTTTTAATGTTGTCGATGATTTTAGTAAATACTCGTTTAGTGTACCAGTTTCGGATAAAACAGGGACTTCATTGACGATGCGCTAAAGCAAATAATAACAAGTACGGAAAGAAAACCGAACAGAATCTGGACTGATCACGGAGCAGAATTTTTAATATAAGTTCTAGCTAGTTTTGGATCAAAAATAACATTTTAAAAAATGCATTATTGGAAATGGGGGAAAAGCGTTATTGTCGCACACTTAACGAAAAATTAATAACCTTTACAGCTGAAAACACGAATAAATATATTGACAACTTACAGAAAATTGTTGACGAATACAATAGCACAAAACACAGATTTTAACAAACAAGAACTTCATAAAACAGAACAAAATATATTGTTACTGAAAAACGTATTAGAAAGCGCGGCAACAAAAGTTTAGTCGAATTTATTAGTTGGGTACCAACTAAGTCGATTTCATCGACTGCGATTCTATCGACTGAATAATATTATTATAAATTTGTATTTTATTAGTACTGACTTACATTTTACTGGTTTATATAAAGAGATGTAATGTAATTTTCTCGCGTCATCAATTGGCATTAAATTAAATATTTTAACAAAAATAAAATTGTATTTTATATTTCTTTGTTGTCCCGGTATTTTTTAGGTTAGTAAGGGCCTTATAAGTTGCCAAAATATTTGATACTCGGCAACACTAAAATTAAATGTTAATATTTTTGGCAATATGGTACTTAACATCATTTCATCCAGTTGTTGGTCTGCTTAAATGTTTCACACTAACAACAACTTCATCTTCGTCATCGATATAGTGATACAAAATATCATTTTCAGTATAACCAGCAAATCTGTCATTGGTGATATTTTTTATGTAACATCAAGAACTGGAACATAATCTTCCGAGAATAGCTGAGTAAGTCTCTCAATCATACTCATTATTAAAATAATCTTTTATCTAATTAACATAAAATACGTTCGGTGAAATAAGATATCATTGTCGAGCTAATATACTAAACAAGAAAGAACCAGCTGAAGCAGTTCGAAATTGTTTGTTGGGACATAACTTTTATTTTGTTGATGTTATGATAGCATGGGGCGAATCTGATAAATATTTGTTAACAATAGCAGATAAATAAGATTTAATTTAAAAAATGCGATGATAGCATTACGATTAAATCGCGACGATATCATGGAATTTATTCTTTTTAGAAATGATCTGGATAATGTAATTTCTTATCATATCTGAAACTAAATCTGTCAAATGTCATCATTTATGTTGCTAGTCTTGTTTTGCCGTCAGCTACATCTTTTACTCTTTGAGGATGAATTTTTAAGGTGCTTTGCATCAGCTGTTATTGACTTCAGATTCATTTGTTTACTAGGTTCTAAATATATTGAAATTACTTGTCTTGCACACCAAGCACCACTTTTACTTTTTTCTTGATATGTTACTAAATTTAAATTTTCTAGACGATTATCGGTTTTAATTTTATTGATATGGTCGATAAATAAATTATTTGAAAAGCCCCATGGAAAATTTTGTAAATAAAAAAATACGATTTATAGCAAACAAAATTAGTTTTTGTTCCACGTTCCATTATGTGTAAATAACCATCTTTATCTAGATTTCCAAAAACATGTTTTGTTCTTATGTGTCTAGTAATTCCCGTATCATTTGCCTTATATAAATCAAACTTTGGGTGGGGTTGATATTCGTTTTGTTGTCCTGAAATTTCACTATTATCATCTGCAACTGCGCCATTTGCCCTATATACTCGTTGTCCTTCTGGAATATCATAAACAAACAAAGCATAAATAAAATCTTTTCTAAACATTTTAATTCTTTCTGCATTATCTTCCTTTAGCATGCCAGCATGAGTTGGTACGCCAATAGATTTTTATTTTTAGAAGCGATGTTGATAACAGAGCATAATGCATTTCCAGAATATAGGTTGTACCTCGGATGTACATATTACGTTTCTTGTTCTTTCGCTGTCAGTGGCAAATATCTCAAGATTTCTGTAATTATACTATAAGGTTTTTCATATCTCTAATTAAACAAATTACAATTAAATAATCGATATTACTATAATTATATGATGCTGAAATTGCAAGATACTGTTAAAAAGAGCATTATTAAATCTAGAAAAAAAAATGCTTCCGCATCTTCAGGTTGCGATAACAGTAATAAACTCGACGATCAGAACGTTTTAGCTCTACATATTTTTCCATCTATTGCAACCTGTTATAGATCAAGAAGTTGCGGCTGATAAAAGCATTCAAACTTATAGTCCAGAATCATATGATTTTATCAAAAATACACGCAGTTGAGGATGAAGTTTTAGAAACAAAAGGTTTTAACAGCGAAATTTCAGAACAGCTAAATCTATAACGATATTAACAAAACCAAGCATTGCCATAGTGGCAGATGAATTACATCAATAAATAAATAAATAAATAATAGAACAATTTACTTTTACAGGATCAGGTTGGAAATTTGATATGATAAGAGGAGTTTTATTTCACACAGCAAAATATAACGTACTTTGCGGCAGTTCCTACGTCGATCTCTCTGAAAAAAATTAAGAACAAAAAATCCTGTATAAATGTCAAAAATAACGATGACAAATGTTTTCAGTGGTCTATTCTTTCCGTGATGTTTCCAAAAGAACAATATTCAGATCGCATCAACAAATATTTTCTGCACACTAACGAACTCGATTTTGATGGTATCAATTTTCCAGTAGCATAAACCTTAAAACAAAATTTGAAAAACAAAACGGTATCTCAGTAAACGTTTTCGGACTAGATGAGCGAGACAACGTTGGCCCGAGATATATTTCATAAAATGCTCCACAAACGACATTCAATTTATTATTTTATTAGGGACATTACTATTGGATAAAAAACTTTAACAGATTAGTTGGCGGACAGTACAGTAAAAATAAAAAGAAAAATAATTTTCCTATCGATGTCGGCACGGCTTTTCTAGCAATGAAAGACTGCATGAACATCTTAAATACTGCGTTAACGTTCAAAAAATAACTATGCCTAGCAAAAAAATACATTTTAAAAATTATAGTCATAAACTGAATATTCCTTTTGTTATTTACGTCGATTTCGAGTGTCTACTCGTACCCGTGGCTGGAGCAGAAACAATCCTAAAAAATCAAGTACCAGAAAAATACAACAGCATATTCCCTGCGGGGTAGCTTATAAATTAATCTGTTGCACCAGCGACACATTTTCGTCTCCGACAATGTTATATAGAGGTAAAAGTCCTGCCGTGTGGTTACTAAAAAATTTAATAGACGAAGTTAATAATATTTCTTACAGATTACATTAAACAGCTCCAATGTGAATAACGTCTAAACAACAGCTTGACTTTGATGGGGCAGTTAATAGTCATATTTGTAAACAGTTGCTAGTGAATTCCAACGGATTTCTTGATAAGGTGCGAGATCACTGTCATTTGACCCGCCAATATCGCGGACCAGCTCATAACAGCTGCAATTTAAAATTTCATGCTCCAGATTTTATACCCGTAGTTTTATACAACTTCCTTGGCTACGACAGTCGCATCATTGTAGAAGATTTTGGTGATAGAAACTTCAAAGCTAAACTAAAATTGAATAACGTGATAAAATGTATTCCAAAAAAATTTGAAAAGTATATGTCAGTCAGGCGCGGAAAATTGCGCTTTATTGACAGCATGCAATTTACGGCAGCATCATTAGATGAACTCGTTAAAGGTTGTAGCAGTTTTGCTAACCAAAAGAGTTGCTTCGGTGAAAACTATATCGATCTGACAAAAAAGTATCTTTCCTTACGAGAATCTCGACGATTGAAGCAGATTTAATGAAACTGCTATGCCTGACAAAGATAAATTTTATTAGCAGCTCAAAAATGAAATCATCAGTGATGACGAGTATACATATGCTGTAAAACTCTTGGTGAATTTCACGATTTATATCTGAAAACAGATGTATTAATGCTAGAAGATGTTTTCGAGAATTTTCGTCAGGTTAGTCATGCAAATTATGGATAAAAGCGAACAAAATAGAACTAGATCATTTAACAGATGTGGATATTGTAATTTTATTTTTAAAAAGGCATCAGAGGCGTAATCAGCGTTATAACAAAAAATATGCAATAGCTAATAATAAATATCTGGAAAATCATTATAAAACTCTTCCGTCGAGTTACATTATTTATGTGGACTGTGTTAATCATTATGGTTGTGTGTTGACAGAGCCAATGCCTTGCGGTAGGTTTCATTGGATAACACCAAATCAATCTTGGAGAAACTAAAAAAAAATCTTCCAAAGATATATCATATTTTGTTGAATTAGATCTAGACTATCCCAGTTCGTTACATGATCTACTTAACCAATATCCCTTTTGCGCAGTGTCAATGATGGTGATTACAGTTTATTATCGGCTGAACAACGAGCAATTACAACTGCAAAAAATATATCGTTAGAAAGTTAGTAACAAATTTGATAGATAAAGGATATTACGTTATGCAATACAAAAATTTAAAGCAAGCAATTGATGCTGGACTAGTTTTGTGAAAAGTCTATTGCGTGTTAAAGTTTAATCAGTCGCGGTGGATGGCAGATTATATTGACTTAAATACGAAACGTCGTGCCCTGGCTAAAACCGAAGTTTTCAATTGAATGAACAACTCGGTGTTTGGTAATACAATTAAGAACATCTGCATGAGGGTCAATATTGAGATTGTTAATGACATTAATCGTAGAAATAAATTAGTAAACGACGATGGTTTTATAGTATGAAAATATTTAACGATAATTTTGCTGCAATAATACGACGAAAGACAAATTTAAAGTTAAATAAACCAATTTATGTTGGTGTATTTGATATATTAAAGTGGTTGATGTACGAGTTTCACTACAATTTTACCAAAAACCAATGTCCAGATTCGGAGTTGCTATTTACTGATACAGACACGTTAGTTTATAATATGTGAAGATGTCTATCGAGATATTCAGAATATCAAGAATATGTTTGGTTTATCAGATTACCCAAATGTAGTGAATTTCATGATAATTCAAACAAGAAAGTCACTGGTAAGTTCAAGGACAAATTTATACTTATGCCAGTGAGTTTGTTGGACTAAGAAGCATAATGTATGTTGTAATATTAGATGACAATAACCTGACAAAGAAAGCTATAGGTATCCCACGCGAATATATGACAAAGATGATGCATGTTGACGATTTCAAAGCAGCTCTACGCAATAGCATCATTTTTATTAAAACTAATATCATTCGGAAAAGAATCATCATAAGCTTGATACAAATACAATTAAAAAACGTGGACTAAGCAATTTCAATGATAAAAGATACTGCAAAGACAGAACTAATACTCTCGCACTTGGACATTTTTAAGTAAAATTGTCTAAGCATTAGATATAATGTTTGAAAATTTAACATTAATCGATGCAGTTGAAAGCAAAAATGAAAAAGTAATGGTCAACAAAAAAATATCATTTGAATTTAATGATGATATTTCAGGTTTCAGGCATTTGTTTTAGTAAATTTGACAGCCAAGCTTTCCCTTATTAGATCAGACAATAGCAAATATTTTCCGTATCTTAAAAATTTAAGAGATGCGCTTTTATTAAAATAGCCAAAATCGGTACACAAAAATCATCATAGACATGGACAGGTCAAAGGTTTTTGCAAAAGATATCACATATCTTCTTAGCAAAATAGCAGTGAAAGAACTATTCGAAAGTCGCCGTAAGGAATCTGGTATGATTAATGTGTTTGCTATATAATCATGATAACACACTATACTTGATAGCTAGTGCTGAAAATTTGGCAGTGAGTAATGAAATTTCTTTAAAAAAAAACTAGTGTATCTTTGTTCAAGTGATGGGCTTGATAAAGGTGTCTCAGAACTCGCCTTACATATACTACTTCATAGTCTACAATCTTTTTTTGTAAGTTATCTAGTATTGCATATGTAATTAAATTTTATACTACTAAAACTTTGGTTCATTTTTTGGTTATAAACATATAATCACTAGAGTTTTGAAACACTTTTATCTCAAATATCTAATTTAAGGTGTTTTAATCAAGATTAATAAATCCTCTAGAAATATATACATAAGTTCGTCAAGGTGAACAAATCCTCTGGGAATATACATTAATTGATCAGGATGGACAACTCCTTTAGTTAATCAAGTTAGACCAACTCTGTCAGGCATGACCTAGAACAGAGTTATCTGCTATCATAAAAACATTGGGTTTTTATCAAGTCGTAAATTCCAAACTATTTTTTAAAAAAATATACTTAACTTCAGAAAATGACAAACATAAAACCCAAGCTCTGTCTAGAAAATTAATACAAATTCAGAAGTGCAAAATCACGTTATCGTTAGTCACCGTGGTAGAGAACAATTAATGCAGTTATTGATTATTGTAGCAGCGATATCAAAGGCTGGCAAAAGATTGCTTCAATGTGCTATGAAACTGAAGCATTTTATTCAGAAATCCACACTCTAGCCTTAATAAATCTGATTTGTCTGCATAGCATAGAAAACACTCGTAGCACACTAATAAAAAAAATAGAGAAATGTTAGCAGAAAATAACTCTTCTTTTCAACATCTATCTTTATATCATCATTTATTTTTATAGTATGAATAGATCTGGCTAAACTGCAATGAAAAGAGACCTACATACGGAAATTAGGTTTGGACTTGTTATGGAAAACCTGCCATTAGCCGAATGCATATTGTCCATTGTAGACTGACAGATGTGACTGCGAGCACTGACGAGATGCTTTGCAAGCGTCTGATGAATAGAGATTTATAATTAACATAATATGCCTGGACTATATTCACAATACGAACTGTATATACCGCTTTTATATATTTGAAAATTAAAGTATTTCAGAATTAAACTTTATTTTATTCAGAAATCCACACTGTAGGTTATAATTTATGATTTTTAAAATTTCTTTATGACATATGCGTGTCTGTATCATAAAACTATACAATAATTTGTCAAAATATATATGTAACCGAACTTGATAACTCATTATTTGAATGTTGGATTGTCGTGTTAACACCTTGTGTTAAATTCCCATCTCTGACAAAATCGGTGGGTAAATGGTGGATGTCGTTTTTAAGAAGATGGAGAGTCCCCCAGGAATTTTCCTGCACAACAGACAAAATACACTTACCAACATGTGGTTGAGTGCACTTTTTCATCCTCCCGGTGTTTGCCAGGTGGGTAGGTGTACAGCAGGTGTTTTAGGCTTTCCCAATAGAATACGTTTGTGTCGTCTGTGCTGTAAGTTTGTGTTGGGTTGTGTTGTGTTGTTTTGTGCTGTGTTGTGTTGTCTTGTGTGTGTGTGTTTGTGTTTGTTTGTGCCGTCCGTTCCGTCCTTATATGTAACTCCTGATCTTGCTAGAATGTTGCATGACAAGCTAGGAGTTCACGGGGATAAACTGTGCTTTTTAGATAAGTTATATGTAACCACTGACCATACTAAGATGTTGTTAGACAACTTAGGGGGTCACATGGGGTTAAAGCGTGCTGTTTGTTTCGTGCACTTCGAACTTCCTCCGGTCCTTCTAGGGTGTTAGATGACAACCTAAGGGACCATATGGGGAAATTGTTTCGTATGTCCTAGAATAAGTTATATATGTAACCTCTGAACTTGTTTGCGTGTCATGTGACAAGCTATGAGTTCATGGGGTTGTGGTGTTTGTGTCGTCTTTATGTTTTGGAAAAATATTTTATTATTTTTTTACCGTTTAATTTTATGTAGCTTTAATAATATCGATCATGTTATCAATAAATTTCATCACACCATCTGCCCAATTCGCTATTCCCACATCATTTTGAATCGCGAAAAACCATGCTAACCCATATTTCGGTGATATATGATAGCCTACATTTTTAATACAATCGCTTGTTATATTAGGTTTTATACCAGTATAACATGATGCAGATTTGATTGAATAAGGTCTCTTGCAAAATCTGTTTGTTAGATCAAATCTAGCATGTTATAATGAAGTAGTGTAAATCATATATAATATTTTATTTGTTTAATATAACATTTTGACTAATAAGTACGAAATACCGTCATAGTAGAAAGGGTTGATCTGATCCTTTATCAGAAACACACCTACCCTGACAAAAGCAATTTTGTCAGAGATGCGTTAGAAAAAAGCCTTATCGTATAAAATACATCATTTTGAGCTATATAAAGACTGCTGACAAAAATTTTAAAGTACAACGTTTTGGGGGGCATGGGGTCTCTGATACTGGATCATCAACCCTTCATACCACTTATAAGTTCTTCTAAGTTTTGATTGTTTTAACTTATATAATTAAATTATTTGTAGAGTTTATATTTTGCGAATACAGCAGTTTGTTCCTCACGTCGTTAGCTTTGAAAGTCCATTTCAGTGCAGTTCATCAACGAGAAATATAGTTGCTCGACAAGAACATGTCCAGATGCATCGTGGCCGGGTGCAACACACACACGCAATTATAGCCAGTGACCTTCAATCAATAACACAATAGCCATTCGATCATAGAAAATATGATCCCAAGGAATATTTGTCTCCGGAAATTGTTTGCATGATTCAAGGTTCACCTAAAACGGCAATGTTTTGTCAGTCAACAATCGCTTACGAACTTTTGCGTCTTTGCTGCACATCAGTCTGGGTTTTGCAGTCACCACGGGAGCTGAGACAATCAACAACGCTAGCATGACCGTGATGAATGGAAATATTCCCCCTCATGCTTCATCGTCATAACCCCGGTTACTGACATCTTATGAGTTATCCTGCGACCTTACAGTATGACTGCTTCGAACTGTTATGTGTGTTGGTGTTGGCATTAATGAGGCATTGCCGGAAAAGTTATCCGGGTAAAGTATCGAAAGAACTCTAGTTTGTTTCTTCTAGGCTCAAATGTTTTTAACCCGCTTCAACTTGACAAATTTACGCATTTATCTTATTTGAAACTTTACAAGTTTAATTACCATTTCTAGCTTGATAAAACTACTGGAAACTCCTGACTGAACGATCGTTGTCGTCGCCCTTTCGGGTTAAGACGATTGTGTTTGGCTCAGAAACATCGCAAATATATAGAAATCGCAATTGAAAACAACAATTTGTATATCATGTTGCCACCGATGTTGCATGGATCTAGCGTTGAAGGGAATGGTTTTTACCGAACAGCATAGGATATCAGCAACAACAGCAGGTCTGATACTTTGTTTGTCCAATATAAAAAGGAGCAATCACGCTATAGTCGTAGACGTGCACAGCGTATTGCAGAAGCATTGGAACTCATTTTCGAACATGGGTCGTTATCATTGTCAAATCTTTTGCAGGATGATTCGGCAAAGCATTTCTTGTAGTTGTTACGGCATTGTTGATGGAACAACATTTGCGGCTTCTTCGCAAAATACTGTAGTTAATATAGATCAGTCATTAGTAAGTGCACTGGCTGTAGACGGTTCATGAAAGAGGATGACGCTGATTTATCTGTCATAACAATATTGGATAAAGAAACGTATAAACGCCATTTGCTGAAATTCAGCAATAAACTATAATTAGAGGTTCAGCTTCCAATAGCGAAGCTATCAGTTTGCAGTCTCCATCTTTAGCTTTAATCGAGACAGTCATGTTCGAAGTATGCATGCCCTGGCGAAGTTAGAAGGCGGATAACGTTGTGATACTGGCTCTCTATGGTCCGCATTCCTTCGAATACAGGATTACCGCCAAGGTATATTATCGCAAAAAAACGTCTATGGACGTCATTGGCATGATGCTTGTACGTCTAAGCTGCGATTTTGTGTGGGAAAATGCACCGCCTGGTATCGATTGGGGACAAACTTACTTTGATGCTACGGCTTTTACTCATTAAATATTTTTTCGACCGAATATTTTCCGTAAGTGTGGATTTACGCATTTGATCAAGACATATTGATTTTCTTGGCAGAGTCTTTGGTGAGACCGCCATCGAAAAGCATACTATGATCGAGTACATGTTATGCTGCAGTCCAACGAATTCCATAATAGGCTTTCGCATGCATTCGTCTTTGAATTTTCCAACAATAGTTTTTTTTTGGCGTTGCTTAACAGTGAATGGCCCATAGGATGCTCTCTAGTGTCGAACTCCTTCACAAGCGATTAGGTCCCAATGTCCATGTTGACTTTATGTGCATCTGTTGAGAGTCTTGATGTTATCGCCGTACCGGGGACCGGTTGATTCGTACTAAAATTCATACATAAAAATTTTGATATATCCAACACAGACTCATCAGCGTAAATGAATTTCATCAACTTTAACTGTGATTTCTTGCTGTTTAAAACAATGATAATATTTTATGTGATTGGCCGGGTCAGCAATCAATCTGTGAAGTTTTTCGTTAATAAATGTTCCTGACAAGTTTACACTAATTCGTTTTCCCTGATTTTCCATGGTTTTCCAGAAGACAGCATTTCTGATTAACTTGAACGAGATTTTCTTCAAGTTTACTTTTGGCGACCGTTCGAAATATGGTGCCATCCACACGAGCTGTCCAAGTCGTAGCACTCAATAAAGTTGCGAACACGTAGTCCCAACCGCAGGAAAACTAAATGTTGCGTACTTGGGTGTCTGTAAACATTCATGTGTACGAACTCATAGCATACAGACCAATCTATGTAAAGTCACCTATGGGCATCGTTCCAGGTTTAGCGCCGCCCTCTTAATGAGTAATTGTAAAGTAGTCGCCTGAGGCATTGTTGACGAGTTCGTCAAGATGGAGTTAAAGAACTACAGGAAGTCAATAAATTGCAGCTTACCCTGATGAAGCGTCATTTCTATTCCCATTTTCGGAATGTTACTTGTTCCCGTATTCGATGGCTCAATGATTCTTTCCATATTTAGGTGATCACGTTATGAAGGTCAGGTGGAATTCGAATTCGTGATGTGTAAATTCTCAGCTGCAGGTTGTCTTACGCTTTTTGAGATTCAGCTATACGCCCCAGTAGCACTAATCACGATATCGAAGAGCTTCGCTTTTGGAGCCGACAGTGACAAATAGGTAATTAAAGATCCACCAATGAGACAGTGGCCAATTCGCGAAAGTTATCAAGATCATAATAATGTCTGCTGTAGAGGAAAGTATTTGTTGGTTCCATTTCGCTGTAACGTTTAGTAATTCAATAAACACCTCAACGGAATCATTGTGAAATAGCATTGGCAGCTCAATTCATGCGTCGCATCTGACGCAATTCTTATGAGCCAATACACTATTATTATGAGATTAATTAATACTACAAGCAGAGAATCTGTCAATACTATGGAAGCCAGTTTCTCGTAGGAAGAGATCACTGAGGTTTCGGCTGGGAATCCTGACAAGAAAGCTCAGTCTAGGATCCCAGCGATGGGGCCCAGGCAGGCTACAGTTGCGGATAGATGTGTGCAGAAAATTATTGCATTTAAACATCATGAGTTAGAGTCTTGTTATTTTCATAAGTATGTGCTTTAGGCAGAGCAAATTATGTTGAACTGTTTTGTCAGTATATGCATTCTCTCTCTCTCTCTCTCTCTCTCTCTCTCTCTCTCTCTCTCTCTCTCTCTCTCTCTCTCTCTCTCTATATATATATATATATATATATATATATATATATATATATATATATATATATATATATATGCAACAACTTGTACAAGGAATTTTTGTTTTCATAAAATGACATACTCAACATTCCAGTCGTGTAAGCCCTGTTTTTATATTACATGATCTTATTTTATCTCCAATGCAAACGTCGGCACATCGACGGATCTGAGGAATATTTTTAACTCTTGTGTCTTTTATCTAACAGTACAAATTTAAAACTGTAACGTTAAGTTGGATCCATTTTGCTAACTCTTTTTCCGACTCAAATAGCATAATTGCCAAATGAATCACAATCAAGATAACAATGTTGCCAAATGAATCACAATCAAGATAACAATGTTGCCAAATGAATCACAATCAAGATAACAATGTTGCCAAATGAATCACAATCAAGATAACAATGTTGCCAAATGAATCACAATCAAGATAACAATGTTGCCAAATGAATCACAATCAAGGTAACAATGTTGCCAAATGAATCACAATCAAGATAACAATGTTGCCAAATGAATCACAATCAAGATAACAATGTTGCCAAATGAATCACAATCAAGATAACAATGATGCCAAATGAATCACCATCAAGATAACAATGTTGCCAAATGAATCACAATCAAGATAACAATGTTGCCAAATGAATCACAATCAAGATAACAATGTTGCCAAATGAATCACAATCAAGATAATAATGTTGCCAAATGAATCACAATCAAGATAATAATGTTGAGGCTGACCTTGATGACGATTATGAGACATTTAGTGAAACAGTGGCCTGAATTCTCCGGCATGCAAATGCATATTAAGTCATACATAGCCAGGGATGGCACTGGACCCTTATTCACGGGCGATTAGCGATTGATTACCCCATTAGTCTATTTTGATGTGTGACTGACAGATTAGTGGAATTGGCCAAAGGTTTCCATAAAGTATTCATAATAGGCTGTGTCAACATTATTCTGTTCATCACTGAAATGTTTCCGAGACTATCAAACATAGAATGGTAAACAAAAATACACGCACTTGATGAAAGTATTCCATGTATTCACATAAAGTACAAATACTACTAGGTGTAACGCAATACATAGGAAAATAGTCAAAGAATTACATGAATATGTGTCAAACAAATTTTTGAAAGCATATTAAGACCGATTAAAAAAACCACTCAGATTACAACATCTTACATCTGTACATAAAAATATAAACCTGTCCACTAGAGTCAATGTCGTCTGTTTACGTTAATTTCTTCAAAGCCGAATGTGCAGCTGTCTAGAATCAAAGTTGTTGTGTACATCGAATCTCATAGCCTGAAAAGTTATAGTGTTATTCAATTAGGCTTGCACACAGAATATCATCTGTACAATCTATCATTATTTCTTCAATTTGTTTGACTCCTTCTCATGCATATACACGAATTGAAAAAAAAAGTTAAATTCGGTCTTTTCTTTTGTTTCGTGTGTGCGTGTGTGTGTGAGAGAGAGAGAGAGAGAGAGAGAGAGAGAGAGAGAGAGAGAGAGAGAGAGCATAGTAATAAAGACATGCTCAAGAAATCCTACTGCTAATTAACAGGCATCCACAACATAATCACCTAACGATAGGAAATTTGCCTTGATTTGTTAGCTCCATGCGCTTGAAACCCGGTAATTTAAACTGAGTATTTCATAGCACAGCGCTTTCAAAATCGGTTTTGAAATCATTCACGGTGTAACTGCATCGGGAAAGATCACTGCAAATATTCCAACAAAAAAGTAACTGTTCATGGTTTTTGTGATTAAGTATGAAAGTATACTGATGTATAGCGGATAGTTACTAATAATAACTTTGGTTGCACGTTCCTAACAATAACTGAGGTTGTAGATTACTCGCAGTAATTGAGGTTGAAAGTGTATGAATAACTTTGATGCAGTTAAGTTTTAAACGAAAATGGCGCACCGAAAGTCAGTATAACTGCTCTTCTTTTGACAATTAATTTGATTTTATTGCGAAAATAATAAGTGGATAATCTTGAGAAATCTGACAAATATGGTACTATATGCCTGAAAACCTAAGTAACTAATACAAAAAAACCTGAAGCCAATCTACGAGTGAAATATTTGCATAAGCAATACGTAATTAATAATTTTCTTTCTAAAGACTAAAGAATAAATGTGCAAGTATGTATGAGTAAAAGAATGTTAATGTAAACTTTCACATGAACACGTCCATTTCACTCGCTATCAATCAGTCAATCAATCAATTAACCAATTAATTAGTCAAATTTTCATATCACCCTCATTTCAGCAATTCTAGATAAGGAAATTTAAGAGTGGTTCTTAGTGTAATTTTATCGACTAATTATTTTGTAATGTATATCTTACTTGCATCTTCATTTAATATACACATTTATTTACAGAATAATCTATAATGTATTTGTCTTAATTGTAACTACATTTGGTACATAATTTCATCTACCATGTGTAATAATGTATTTGTCTTGATATACATTTGATACCTACCGATTTACATTGTACTTTCCTGAGTATTTTACTGGGTAATTTCCTGAGTACTTTGTTGAGTACCATGCTGAGTGGATCTCAATGGATCAATCTGTATTAAAGATTGCAAATAAAAATCAATGTTTGTACAAATAAATAACAAACGAACAAGTCATAATAGTACATTCATGTCTTTACGTTTCATGAACACCTGGGTTGAATTTAGTTTCAATCGTACGATTAGGCTAAATAGTAAGGACTTTAAGCCCTTGTTACCTCAATAAATGAAAATTATTGCTGACGAGACCTTAGAATTCATCGTAAAAATAGTAACTAAATGATGCAGCTAAATTATAGCGTAATGTGAGTTTTAAGAAATCTAAATTAGTTAATTTCATCTGTAAGCGGTTCAATTGTTTTATCTGGTATCTACATTTATGCAGTTCTTTTTTTCAAAACATGCCGATTATTTCACAAAATTTCTCAAAAGTCTATCCCAAATGCAGATGATTTTCAAATTGCGCAGTTGATGATTCTTATAATATTATTGGAATTGTTGTCACTCACAGAAATAGTAGACATTACGAGTTTTTAACTCGAGCACTTTGGAAGCTTTTTGTTTCATTTATCAACAAAGAACTTTTAAACATCTTGTATTTTGGACCATCCAGGATAGACTACTGTGATGTCACTGTGCAAAGGATTTTACTTAATTTGATTTCAACAAAGGTATACTAAAACCTATCAAATAGTAAAGGGCTGTCTGCCTGGTTATTCCACCTCAAACCTTTCTAAGTAAAGGTTGTAATGGGCAGAATAAAAAACAAAGATACTTCATAAAAACAGGGACATATACACAAGGGAAATTTTCGTTTTTAAGACCGCCAATCTACTTTCAGTAATAAATGCAATTTGTAATTGCAAACTTTCCACCTCATTTTGTAAGACCAAATTTAATTGAGACCAGGCGCGTGCTTGTGAACATCCGTAAAACAGGCCCAAAACACCGTTCTTGTTGACCTTGGTGTAGTTGAATTCTAAGCAAAACACGTTTCTTGTTGACCTAGGTGTAGTTGGATTCTAAGCAAAACATGGTTCTTGTTGACCTCGGTGTAGTTGGATTCTAAGCAAAACATGGTTCTTGTTGACCATGGTGTATGTGGATTCTAAGCAAAGCACAGTTCTTGTTGATCTTTGTGTAGTTGCATTTTATGCAAAGCGCGGTTTTTGTTGACCTAGACGTATTTGGATTCCAAGCAAAACACAGTTCTTGTTGAACATTGATTCAGTTGGTTTCTAAACAAAACACGATTCTTGCTGACCTTGTTGTAGTTGGATTCTAAGCAAACTGCGGTTCTTGTTGACCTTCGTTCTGATTTATTCTAAGCAAAGCAAGGCTCTTGTTGACCTTGGCTCATTTGGGTTTAAAGCAAAACACGATTTCTCTTAAACTTAATGTAGTTGGATTATAGCCAAAACACGTTCTTGTTGACCTCGGTTCAGTTGGATTCTAATCAAAACACGGTTCTTGTTGACCTTCGTGCAATTAAATTCATAGCAAAACAGTTCTTGTTCATCTTGGTGCAGTTGGATTCTAAGCATAAACCGTTTCGTTTCTTTAAAGTAAGGTCATCACCTTATCCAAAAACACAATGAATGGTCAACGAATGAAAAAGATGGTTAGACTCAGGTTTTAAGACAATATACAGCATTTTGTTTTAAAAAAAATAAAATATACTACAAACGACACTTTAGGTTTGTTAAGTAAATATTTTTTTTGAAGAAATGCAGTTTAACATGTTACTGATTTACTTTATCAAGTAATATCCTCTGACAACACATTATGCAAGATAATAATAACATAGGAGTTGTACACAAAAGCTAGTACGTTCATGAGTAAAACAGTATTCCTTATTGACTAATACAAAAATGTATATTATTATTTTAAGTAAGAAAAAAAATAATACTGAAGAGTACTGACACAACGTCTTTCACTGTAGTTTCCAACTATGACTTAATTTTATTCAGACAAAAACCAAATTCCAAGGAACAGGCCTAGAGAGACTAAATTGGCAGAAAACCTACAGTTTTTTTTAAACCTTTCTTAGAATTAAATTTCTTCTCCCGATCAAATCGAGACACCAACTCAGTATGATGTATGCGTCTGTCTGGCTATAAGTAACTGTAATTACTCCTAAAGCCAGTCTAAAATGCACACGCTGAGTGCAGCACATAAAAACGCATGATAAACAGTCGCGTCACTAGGGGTTGAGGGGTGCGGACCGCACCGGGTGACATCAGAGGTGTTAATACCAAAATGACTAAAAAAAATAATTTTTTGGAGGAAGGAGGTCCATGGAGGTAACACCATGAGTTACTACACATGGTTTTTTATACAATCTTTGAATTTTTGTGCAGAAAGAACGTCCATGCGGGTGACACCATGAGTTACCGCACTGAGTTAAACCAATCCTAGTGACGCCTTCCGTTCACGGATTGGATATAAGACTGCCAGAACTCCTCGTTAATGGTACGGAAAATGTTTAAGACTGTCCGGAACACTTCGCTGATACTTCCCATGTCTAATTTTGATTTACTTGATGCTGCTGAGAGATTAAATCTCAAAAACTTCAGAGGTGTTTTTATGCGCGATCAATTATCAAAACAACCAAATCGTTTTGAGACGGGTATTATTAATCTCGATAGAAGTTCTTATCCGGTAGTCATTGGGTTGCAAATGCCATTGATCAACGTGGAATTGTTTAATTGAATTCGTATGGACTGGCACCACTAAAGGAATTTTTTTTTAAATGTCGATATCGTTGACAAAGTCACTGTCCATGGCCAAACAAATGCACACGAGGCTCGAAGGATACGAAATTTGCTTAGGCCCACATTTGATTTACAAGATTTTGATATGAGACTGGTCAGTGATTTGACATGGTCAAATTAAAATTCAATTTAAAAAATAATACTTTTATTACATTTCTTTCAGTCTATTAAGAATCAGCTGGAAATGTTTGTGTTTGATAAGGGTCTAAAACCTCATGGCATGTTCATGCATGTTTTTGGGTGAGATGAACGTTTTAAAAATATTATGGCCGTCTAACTTACATTTAATGCATCCCTAGATGTACTCTTAAGGTTCAGAAAGTTAATTTTTATTGCCTTTGTGCGCTGACACTTCCTCATTATAGCACTGCGCAGCTGAAATGGAAATTTTGTGTTAAGAATAATTTCTTTAACATCACAAAGTGCTCTTTTACCAGGTATAATTTTAATGTTTATTTATTATAAGTTCATGAGATAATTATTCTGAAATTGTGTCATTTTTGCCTCAAGTAGTCGTATATAGTCGTATATATTTCCATAGCTGTATGAACTTTAGCCACCAAGAGATTATTTCTCCAGAAAGACTCAAGGTCAGAAGGTAAGACACAAAAATTGTAAGGTACTAGCATGTTCTGCTTAATAAAGTCCAAGGTTATTCCTGACGAATCCTAAAATCAGACACCACAATAATTGTCCAAATTGTGATATCTACCTTTATGCACATATTGTGTTCATTTATTGAATAAATATAAAGAATAAACTTAAAGACCTAATAATGTTTCCTATCTTAAATATTTCAGCATATTTTATGTTTTCTAATTTCATGGTTTGTCGTAATCATCATAATGTTTTTTTTATGCTATAGATGCTGTCTAATGTTGTAAAGCGATTAGAGCTATTAAAGATTAGGTGCCATACAAAGTCATTATTATTATCATTATTATTATTATTATTATTATTATTATTATTATTATTATTATTATTATTATTATTATTATTATTATTATTATTATTATTATTATTAGAAGAAGAAGAAGAAGAAGAAGAAATGATGATTTTCCTTAGCACGTAATACTGCGGTCGTCATGCTGTGTTGAATTTTCTGAACGAGTACGAAAAGTAACATATATCTCGTTATATGGTCCCAGAAATAAAGTGAAATAGTCCATTTTAAAGGAAAATGCGATATAATCATTCCATATACAATTTTTTCCTTTGTTATTATGACTAAGATCATAATGGAAATCTGACTGCTTCGTAGTGGTAATGTCAGATTTTATGTCAGAAAAGGTTTACTGTAAGTTGAGTATTATCGCAATGTGTATATTCAAGACCTGCCTTTCTGTAACCGACTCATAAATACGAGTAACTCAATGGATACAAAGAATAGAATTTGCCAATATAATTAAAAAAAAACCTCTGTCATAAATTTGTTTACGTAGCAGAATTGTAGATGATACAATCTATTGATGGCATTTTCAGATGAGGCATTGATATACGTTACACAAATACGCAGAGAAATTTGCATTTTACAAACATTGTTTTATATTATATTATATTATATCATATTATATTATATTATATTATATTATATTATATTATATTATATTATATTATATTATATTATATTATATTATATTATATTATATTATATTATATTATATTATATTATATTATATTATATTATATTATATTATATTATATTATATTATATTATATTATATTATATATATATATATATAATTTTACATTTTCTGAAGATTAATACATTTCGTATATTCAGAGACCTTTGTTTACTATATGCGATACTGTATAAATTATTTTACTACATAATTAGGCTATACTAATTAATCGCAAGAATATAAATAGATATTTATTCCGTAAAGTAAGTAAACGAACATAACTCACCTGATCATCCAAGAAACAATGAAACATAAATATAAATAGACCCTGAAAATGAAATTGAAAGGTAACGTTACTCGTGTATGTATGTATGTATGTATGTATGTATGTATGTATGTATGTATGTATGTATGTATGTATGTATATATATATATATATATATATATATATCTATATATATATATATATATATATATATATATATATATATATATATATATATATATATATATATATATATATATATATATATATATATATATATCATTCATGTCAAGTGACCTCTTGCATGCCTTCAATATCACGTGTTTATTTTTCACACTAAGGTACCACCACTAACCCTAAAAGACTTAAACGCTTGTAAGAGCAGGGAGCACATGATAAACAGCATTGCTTCATACCTCCGATTAATATTCTCATAAGACTTGTTTCAAGTAACTGCGTGGGAGAAGTTCGTATCATATCTCATTGTAATTACGTGTTAATGCATTGTCATGTTTTGTGTTGTTAGCCTGAGGATTTACATTGCTCTGCATATAATATGTTGTCGGATAAAGAGTGAAGCCTACTTTTTTAGAAACCTCCATAAAAAGAGCACATAAAAATAAAAAACAAAGAAAAAAAATTTGTAATTATATTTTTAATTTCATTGTCATGTTTAAGTTTCATATAAAAGGCCGCTTACCAAATAAAACCAGACTAGGTAGTTCTCTGTGTCCATTATAGACAGGTTTCTTGAATTATGTTCGTTCTTCATCTGTAGTATACATATGTATACTGTACTAACCGCAGGTTCCAGTCTAATATCAAAATAATGTAGCCAAACAATAGTGGAAACTACTATTTTTTATGATTTTGGTGATCCTTATCGTTGGCGCCGAACCCTTGGGTTTAGCAATGTGAAAAGTATATGGTGCCAATAATAACTGCACACGCAAATGTCACACACACTCACACACACACATACACATACATACAGACACACACACACACACACACACACACACATATATATATATATATATATATATATATATATATATATATATATATATATATATATATATTCTTACGTGATAAGGGCTTGTACTCAGCAACAAAGAAAGAGTGAAGGCCAACAAGCTTTGTATATTTCAAACAAAACAATTTATTTCCCTAGACAACAATGTAAAAGTTTGTAAATAGGACTTTCAGTTAGTGAATATAATCCAAATATGATTCTAAGAATAAAAACACAAGTCCTATCACTAAATAGTCTTTTAAGAATCCAGGTTCGAGTCCCGACGACGTACGAATATGGAGGGCGATGACGTCAGATGAAATCCAATGTATGAATAGCAATAATTTCTCACTTGAATCAAAGTCTTTGTTTCCAAATAATTCCAGAATTAATTTCCTTGAATATCATCAGAATTTTTTTTATAAGAAAGTCAACTTGTTGATTGTCCAGGAAAATAAATTATTGAATCCAAAATTCAGACGAAGTATAAAATATTCTGGCAACTAATTTAAAATAAATACAAATATACGCCTTGTTCCTTCGAGGTTTTGAATGACTGCGTAAACAAATATTAAGAATGCGTATTTAACCTAGAAAACATCAATTCAAATCTCACGAGATTGGTCGTGTGGTCACTTAGTACGCTAGTTTTGTCACGTCGTCCAGAGAAGACCGACTTAAAAAATATCATAAAAATAGATTGTTTACAAACATTAATCACGCAAAGATAGTATTTCCGTGATGCTGACCAATCATTTTAACTTCCTGTTGATTTGTTATCAAAGTAAGGCAAACTAAATGCCAACGCTCACATATTACTATTTCGTCTTAAATAAACAAAGCTTGTGCTAAAATTATATCTCCTTACTAAAATAGAATCCCGAATCTGAGCAAAATATTAATTGTAATTAAATACAATGAAACAAAAATAAAAAAATACATACATACATACATACATACATACATACATACATACATACATACATACATACATACATACATACATACATACATACATACATACATACATACATACATACATACATACATACATACATACATACATACATACATACATACATACATACATACATATGAGTTTATATTTGTACAAACACACACATATATTGGGACCTTTGAGAGTTGGTGTAACTATTTACCCGTTGAATTCATTCATATTTTGCTAGGCAATTACCTAGCTGGAGAAATTTTGTGGTTAATCCACTTGTAACTTACAAACCTTCTTTGCATCAGAAAGTTAATCGTTTTGAAAAAAAGATCCCTGATTTATTCCTAGCTTGTGCAGTTACTATAACTATGTCAAAGAAAGCTTTTGACTGATTTTGATAAGGAATGTATTCATTTAGCTGACACATGTATTGATCAGGCTTTTGATGAGGTCATCTTCACTTCTAATTTGTGTGAGTCAAATGGTATTTATCATAGTGATCGTCTTTTGAATACTCATTCTCTTTTATCTGATCAGGGTGATAAATGAAAATCAATTGTCGTTGAACATGGGATGGATCTTTAGATCTTCTGTTTGTTTCAGCGGGTTGTTATTTAAACTGAAGAAACTGAAGTATACGTCTGTCACTTCATTAAAAATGGAGTTTTTATGAGAAATGGAGACCTCCAGAGGTACCTGCTAATGACGAATGGTCAGTAAAATATCAGATTGTGGTTCCGAAACCTTACAGACGGGAAATACTTAGTTTGGCCAATGAAACTCCTATGGCTGGTAATTTAGAAATAAATAACACGTATCACAAGATCTTGACTCACTTATATTGGTCAAATATCAAAAGTGATATTTGCAATTGTTGTAGATCTTGTTATACTTGTCCAAATGTAAGAAAACAAAATCAAAAGATACCTAAAGCTCATCTGCAACCAATTCCTGCATTTGACAAACCATTCCGTAGAATTATGGTAGATTTTGTGTCCATTTCTTACCAAAGACCAACTCAGGTAACCAAAAGTGTTTAACAATCATTTGTGCGTCAACAAGTTTTCCAGAGGCAATTGCTTTCAGGAATTTTGCTCAATTTGGCCTTCTCAAATTTTATCAATCTGGTCAAAGGTCAAATTTCAAGTCTGTAATGTTTCAGCTTGTTATACTTGAATTTGGCGTTCAGCAGTTCCAAGTTGAAAGTGAAACTATGGTTTTCCCAAAGTGTACTAGAGAGATTTTTTAAGGCCTGTAATGGAGTCCATTCTCTCTTGCTTATTCTGCAGAATTTTCTTCAATTAAGATTTTATGGGCCTTACAAAGTAAAGAAGAAAATGAATGAGTTAAAAATTGTAATAATTAGTACTCTGGTCTAAGCAAATTAATGGAGTGCTACCACTTTCAAAAAGATAGCCAAGTAAATCACGCAATTAATTTAGTTGTACTTGTTCCATCAGCTGAGGATTTGAATGAAGGAATTCAGTTGAATTCTACTGATCTTGGAACAACCAATCTTCGGAATTAGGAAGTTTATGGAAAATCTAGACCAGAAACTTTCTCATTTACAAAATCAAGAAAAAAGTGAACTTAAACAAATATTGTCTGAATATAGCACTTCTTTCCAGACGTGCCTACAAAATGAAACAAAATTTTTCACGATGTTGAAATAGTAGATTCAACACCCATACAGGATGAATCATTTTAGACGGGAATACATGAAAAAAGAGATTAATTATTTACTGGAAAATGATTTTATTGAGCCCAATGAGAGTGATTGGAGATCACTGTGCATTTTTGTTCCGAAACCGGATAAAACTTTCCGCATGTGGACTAATTATAGGAAGGTGA
>JAEAOA010001321.1:2226094-2278594 GCA_016746295.1 Potamilus streckersoni
AAGGAGGAGTTGGAGGGCAAAACCTTCGGAATGGCGATTGCAGTTGTGTAGAATAGCTATGTATCCCATCAATAAATGCAACATATCTTGGATCATCACTTCAGGCTTGATCAACTCCTTAATGTATGCGAAATATCCATTTGTACCAGGTTTCAAGATTTAGTTTAGCATACTTGGGTTTTAGAAACAATTTCCTATCATCAAAATCTTGAAAAGCAAGTGCAGATAATCTTGTCGTGTCAATATATTTTACATAATGAATATCTCTTTCATTAAGTTTATTGATCTGCTCAGTTTTCGTTTCTTTTTGTTTCAATTCAAGTTTTTCTTCCGGTGTATGGTCTTTTAGATCACCTATTTTAACACGAGCTTGGTAAATACCTTCAAGAATTTCTCGTATTGGTTGAGCAGCAGCTATGTCAGTTGAAAGTTCTCGTAGAATCTTGTTTGTTTTCTTAATTCTTTCTGCTATTTTCCCAGTAGCTTCTGTTTTCTCTATCGTTCTGTAATTGGTTTAAAAAACTGTTCTGCACATTTTGCAAATTCCACCTGAGACTTTTGAGGACCTTGTAATTGTTGCTTTACAGAATAACGGACAGGTATATATTTTTTAATTGCCTCTAGTCGCTTTCGAGCTCGTTTAGCTGTGTGAATTTCCATTATTGATATAATAATGGGTTAATTATATCAACAGAGAGGGTGGACAACCACCAGTAAGTATTCAAAACGTAAAAAGTCACGCATAACGAATAAAAAACGCTTCAAAAATGATCTGATATAATTGGTTGGTTAGAGGCTTCAATTTGACGTTATCAACCTTGTGTTTCGGCTTCTTAAGCATCCTCCTTTAAGGCAAATATCAGTCAGGCAGATGTATCTACCCTCTCTGCTGCTACGCGACTCATAAAATGTCATTCAGTGGAACCACTTATTGCAGCAACAACTTTACTGCATCGGTCAGCGTTGTTGGTTTAGCGTTTAACGCCATTTTTCAGCACATGGTAGCCTATACACGGATGCCAGTATAACTGGTGGAAGAAGAACCCTGGAAAACCCTGGAAAGAAACACTTACTCACGAGAAGGTACTGGCACGCTTTCTTACGTTAGCCGAGCCTCAGGCAGAAGTGAGATGGCAATGATGTGGTATGGTGAGCGCTTTTGACCAACATTAAAACTAAGCTATCTGTACAAATGAAGAATCATACTGATGTTGGCGAGGAAAGGTCAAAAGGACCATATGAATCTGTGGTACTGAAAATTAAACATCAGATTCGCTTGAAGTAAACAAATCGCTTGCAAAGCCCAAAGAAGAGAAAAGTTCATCCTTAATTTATAAAACAAATTACAGTGAAAGTAGTGTACATGAATCAGACAATGCATGAACGTGAACAGTGTAGAGGCAACATTGACCTGTCTGATGCTGACAAGAGTCCAAAATATAAGAGGGCAACACTTTCCATTAACAGCTCAATCAACCGATACAGTATATTAATGCCGAAAATGACTTTCAATGCTCAATTGTACGAATCTGACAACAAATACAACTATTACATCAAGCAGAATGAAAATGGTTATGATGACGAGATATATGAAGACTTTTTCATGTACTGACTTGAGGCTAATTGATGACGTATGAAACAGATATTTGTTATTGACCAGAAATATTAAATTTGCAAAAAACTGTAAAAAGGTAGCAGATCATAAACCAAGCAGTAAAAAAAGATGATGTATATGTAATTGTGAAAAAATTTGCCAGTTAAAAGATCAGCCATACCAACACACGTGTCTGGTACCTCTGTTCACAAGAGTTTGGAATCATTTGCAATTGTGTGATAAGGCTGCACGCATGTTGCATTTGCTGAATCTTACATAAACCATAAATTCAGCCTGGTAACCTGGTAGTTCGGATAGTCTGACTTGTCATGGAAGGACTTGTAGCGACAATGAATTCTCATTAAACTCATCATAGGCAATAACTATACTACGCACGTAATTTGGGAGGTCATGCAGCGAGGAGGAGTCTTCATCAAAGCTGGACTTTAGAATAATTCAGGACGAAGAACTACATAATGATAGAGAATCATTGTCAGGTAAAATACAAAAGTTGTAAAAGCTTTGTATGAACATAAAACTCTTGTATGTTAATCTTGTTATTATTTTATGGTATAGACACTAGACCATGTTGACAATAACCTCAAAAGCTGGAATGGTATAAATACGAACACATTTATAGCACAAAATGAGTTTGTATCAATCGGACTGTCAAACAGAACGTCATCTGGTCATATGTGTCAAGGACACCTTTTAGGATAGAATAAACTTTCTCGTGCTTAAAGATATATTTGGAAACAAATTTATTCAAGCAATAACCTTTACTTATTTGTAACAAAACGTTCCAAAGGAACTTTGCTAGACGAAATATTTATACTTGGATGGAAACCAATTTAAGAGTATAGCCCCCAAAAAAAAATGTTGAAGGAGAAAGCGGCCAATTCTAAATGTCACATAAATAAATCCTCTACGATGAATTTAATTCCTGTGTTGTCAAATGCCTGTTTTAATTTTACTTTTACGTTCTATAAAACTCCGTCTTGATTGAATTTGTTATCACTGCTTTATGTACTGACTAATAATGCATATTTTTCTTGGTTATTTCAAATATTTTATCTTCATGAAATTACATAAATGCAAAATGAAAAGTAAGAGGTGTTTTTCCGTGATCTTGCTGCATGTACACAACTTTCAAACCAAGCCTTCTTTCATCTGCGCAAACATTTTTTAATATGGAAAAATGATGTGGTCAGCAGCGAATGCAGTGTTATAGAATATTATGGTTTAGTATGCCTCCGTTTCTACAAGGGAAGAGGATAACGACTGGCTTGCAAACATGGCGCATTATATACTATCATGTAAATAATTATATTTGCAGTCGCTTTCTTGATTTATTTCACACCCACACCCATCCATTCCTTGTACTTGACATCCCAGAGTTTATATACTATTCTACCAACAACAAATAGTTTTCCGACTTTTCTCCTGACATCCTGGTAAGCGGAAACCAACAGTTGCTGACACTATTTGGCATGAAATTTTCCACCCAAATAGTGTCCGACAATCTGCCGCTCGCTAGAAATTAAACAATGTATTTCCAAAATAGGGTTTAACCAACAAATAGTTTTCCGACTTTGCTCCTGTACATGAATCAGACAATGCATGAACGTGAACAGTGTAGAGGCAACATTGACCTGGCTGATGCTGACAAGAGTCCAAAATATAAGAGGGCAACACTTTCCATTAATAGCTCAATCAACCGATACAGTATATTAATGCCGAAAATGACTTTCAATGCTCAATATTAGCCAGTTCCAATTAAGATTGTCCAAGCTAGACAGTCTCCATGCGTTACTCTTGCATTGGGGTGATGCTTCAGTGATGTCAGCTATTTACAAAAAAGGTCAATGACTATTGTATATACAGGTGTTCTGTTCTGAGAGTGATTGCAGGAAATAATATTAAAAACGTGAGTGGTCTTAAGGATTTATTGTTTTGTTGACGATGACGATTAAATGACATCATCATTTAAAACATTTCATTTCCAATCGACCCTTTAATATATAGTAAGTTGGAATTGAGATAAGATGATAGATGACAGCCTTATTAGCCTACGAATAAGACCAAAATTCCAACTGTCTTCGATGAAACCAGTTGTTTGATCAATAATTTGCTAAATGCTGCACATGTCATACCGCGTCATATAAAAATTCCATTTGCAGTTGAGATCTCTATAGTTTTACATTCATATTGATATTTAGTTTCACACTACAGTCCAGGTTAAGATTAATTATGCCTCAGCTTTGAATTCCTTTCGTAGAGGTTTATATTATATCAGGAAGGAGCACTATTCGAACAAAAGTTACATTTTTTTGTGATCAAATGACTTGTTGCAGCTCATTCATGTTGATTTTCGATGTCAATGTTTGGGTAAATACTAATAGATAAAGTCACATGCATGTATTTGTCTTGAATTATTAGGAAACGGTACAGCATAAAGGAAGTATTTTAGAAACGAGCATTAAGAGGTGGAGATGGAGAAAGAGAAATGGGCTGAAAAATCAGATTATGATTATGTCGACCAATATGCACCATTACGTAACATCTTTATTGACTTTCTTAAGGTTCATACAAAGTCTGCTCCATTTGCTATCCTTTACTACGTGGCAAAAATAGAACTGGCTAAACAAGTTTTAAAAATTTAACAAGCTGTAAAACCATCAGAGAGGAAATACCTTGGTGGACCAGTTCCTTGCACTTGAAGATTGGCTAGTAACGATCCGGGGGGAGAGAGGACTGTTGAATACCTTATACAACGATATCGCACTAGGGTCCTTTCACGTTTATCACAGTTGCCTTAAAATCCGGTTGCAGTAGTTCAGGGGCCTCGACGCGAGGTAGAGGGCGGTAATGTACCTACAATGCCTGTAATGTACCTGGACATTTGTATGAATTTCAACGGTTTCGTTCGAGATTGAATCGATCATGATGAGTCTGACATATGATTTCATTGGTGATTGCAAAAACTAAAACAATCATACGTTAACACGAGCCCACACTAAGTTCCACCATCTCAGTCCAATCTCCACAGTATGAGGTTGACAGTACTACTGTCGCTGAAATTGGTTGTCGACTGTAAAAAAAGATATTTCCAAAATTTCCGAGGAGAAACAAAATATGCGAGCAGGATACAGTACGAACGCGGACATTGTCAGGACATTGTCAGGATCAGATTCAACCTTTGAAATCACTACCATTCGGAATGCGTTCTCGGATAAGCTGCTGTCGAGTGCTTGGAAAACCATTGTATTTACTATCGATCTTCGACTTGCGTATATGCGTTTGTCCTTTGGGATGGGCATGTACTGGACATTCAAATAGAGATCCTGATGATGAAACAGTGTATTATAGATCGACTCAACATTTTGCATACGGAAACGGTCGTGAAAATCTTTGCAGAACATGCATGTGTGACGCCCATTCCAGTTACGAACCCGAGAAACAGCGTTAGCGAGAGATATTAAAGAAATGCCATAGGTAACGTTGTCCAAGGATAGCTCACTGGAGCCCCAAATGATTTCTAAGACCTGTCCCAGCGTGCTGACAAGTTGGCAAAGCCAATACTGTTTCAATGCCGAAAGTAGCAGGCAGATCTTCCCGAAGTCGAATACGGTTGTTGAAGATAAAGGTATTATAAGAAACTGATAATGTATAAAGTTTCACCATGGCTCGATTTGAAGACGTATCTGATCCTTATTAGAAATGGACCATGGACACGCATATGGTTCGATATTGAAACGTTCGAGATTGTCAGATTTATTTGTACCGTACTAGGGTCCCCAGTGAACGTTGAAGAACGGTATTGCAAATATTTTCTCCTGTGTGAAAGCTTCTTTAAAATCGAGGGAAAACTTATGCAAGCCGATGGTAACAATTACACCGAAGATATTCGGGTTGAGTTTGTCAATAGCTCAATGTATCTGATCCTTATTAGAAATGGACCATGGACACGCATATGGTTCGATATTGAAACGTTCGAGATTGTCAGATTTATTTGTACCGTACTAGGGTCCCCAGTGAACGTTGAAGAACGGTATTGCAAATATTTTCTCCTGTGTGAAAGCTTCTTTAAAATCGAGGGAAAACTTATGCAAGCCGATGGTAACAATTACACCGAAGATATTCGGGTTGAGTTTGTCAATAGCTCAATATCTTATTGACGAAAAGGAAATCGAAATATGTCTGATCAACTTCGACGTTGCCACTACGATACTCAGACTAATCATATACAGACAAGATTGCCTTTGGTTCTCTGGCCCAACTATGATATTTATCAAGGACTCAGATGAGCATGCAGATCACATTCCATATATCCTTCGTTACTTGAGTTATGATACTTTTCTTAACCCACAACAAACTGCAATGCCTGCCAGACCTGGTCTTTGCGGTACCACCATTCAAGTTCCAAAAACCCGCATTTCAACGGTGGACTTGTTTGGCATGACAGATGTGTCCTGGTCAAGTTATGTTATCGAAATTGATGTCGTGGATACCCGTGATAGTCTCATTGCTGTCCATAAGCGTATTTTATGCCTTTTATGGAGAGGCGTGTCAACGCTATCGTTTCTTATGATGACGACAGACTCAATGTAAAACAACGTTTAACAGTTTTCAATGCATTATCAAACCAAAACACGTATTTGCTGCGCTAATGTATAACTACATCCCGGATGGCTAAGAAAGTGTTCAGTGGTGAACGTAATAAATATACTAAGAGAGGAAAAAAACACCGTCTACATGGCTGATTGGAAGCAGAAAAGGTCATCAAACGTGGTCTTGACTTTGATGACCACTTTAGATCTGCTGGCTTATTTTGATTTACCAGCGATCAGAATCAACAAAGCGTTTCCGATGTGGGAAACAGGTATCACTAAGTTGACTCAGATTTATCAACAGAACTTGGAACTCATTGGGTCGCATACACGATAACTCATCGACATCTTTTGTATATTGACTCCTACGGGCTTACACCGCTACATGAATTTGCTGAGTATCTATGTTGTGGCTTCGCCACTACACGACACACACTGTTTTATTCAACGTTTCTATTGCATCCCCGAACAGACCACCCTTATATATGGAGATCTGACTGTTGATGACCCCAGTGCAAAATGTCATCAAAATATTACTTGAAAGATTTCTAATGTTAACATACTTCTGTTCATACTGCATTATTGTGTAGTATTTAACATATACTATAAAAATGATACAAATCTATAATATACTTATATGGTATAACTATGATTTTTAAACACTTTGTTACTGAAGTTTGTTTTATCCCTTTATTATAGCTTTATGTATTACGCATATGGGTGTCTTTAAGTTTTTAAATACAATATAGCTCCGCACCACAACAGTGCACCTTTCAATAAAACTATCATCCATTATTTTACAATAGTAATCAGGGATACCGGATGGCCGCGTGGTCTAAAGCGCTAGCTTTTACCAATCACTGCCATCTCACCTATTTCGGCGTGGTTTAGAATCTATGGCACGGCTAATGTGGAAACGTAAGAAAGCGATCAGAAACTTCGGTAGTCTTATATAAAGGATTTCTGAGCCAAACATCCTATTTTGTACTAGGACGACCAGATGATCTTACCCATAGACCCCAAGCTAGCAAAACAAGTACGAACAAATCTTTCTTAAGGCAACAAAATCAATTTTATCATCGATTACCTAATCAGAGGTCCTATTAAGGAAATCATGTCGGTCGTCAAATAAAATAGAGTTGGCTCAGAAACAATCCCCTTTTTACAAGACTGCTGTGGTATTTATTTTGTATTTCAAACAAATTTACATAGACACTTGTCGAGATATTTTTAAAGTCTCTGCTTTTGCTATTATACAACTGTCATCATTATGACAAAACAAGTACAATTTAATTTTGATAGAAGAACCAGGATCTAGCATCTTGATAAAATGTCCATATGAGGCTATTGATTTATCGACATAACATTTCTTAGCTCGTCATCAACTATGATCTTAATATACTTATTCTGAGAAGTCGCATTGTAAAGATTATGAATAACATGAGAAATCCGATCTGTAACCCATGCAAGTTAACTAAATCATCTGAAATTCAAAAATAATTTGAATTCTCCTTGTGAACCAGGTACAACTTTATCGTGTTTCTACGTTTGAGAAATGTACTATATTTCTTATTGTTAAGCATAATTGTCATATGCTTACTTCGGAAAAGAATTCTTTTCATCTTTAACATGGTATCTTCCACTATAATCTCTTACATATTTTATATTTCACACAAATTTTACAACTCTGTTTGGTATCATATCTAAAAGCAAATCATCTTTGACTCGCAGTTCACGTATCAGATCTAACAAAATAAACTTCTCATCTTTGAGATAAGCTCGAAGCTGATTAAAAACTTTATTGTAAGTAGTTCTTGTTATTTTACAAGAAGTATTTTTATTGTCATATTTTTGCTCGATCTTTCTGTTTACTGCTGATCGTACATCGCCCGCCCCTGACACTATCGAGAGTAATGGAATTTCTGTTCCTCCAGCTGATGCTATCACAATTGCTGTGAATACCATTGTAATGTAGTTTAGCATGCCTGTTATTCTGATGTCATATTTTCTGGCGCGTCAGACTCAGTAAGTTTTTTATGTTAGTATTTATAGTATTTGATCAGCTCATCCCTGTCGCTGTCTGAGAGACCTGATGAAATATGATTGAAATAAATATCTTTTTTGTTATTATGATGCTGTTTTTGTTATTATTTCAATTGAAGCAGAAAACGTAAATTCGGTAGCATCTTTATAAACCGTGCAATAAATTTACCTTATACAGGATCAGCAACAAAATCTCTGATCACATGCTTCAGACGAAATATCATTCTGTATGCGTCTGTTAAAACTTTACGATCTGATATGTGGTTTCAAAATTTGTTGGTATTTCAGTAATAATATTGATTCTATCACGATAAATATATTCTGTTTCATCGACATAACTAATATCATAACATAATTGTCCATGCTTAAACATTTTAAGTACAGGATATTGCCTGAGAATTGCATATGCTGTTGCAAAACTCAATAGACCTCTAATACCTGATTTTGTATATTTATGGCGTTGACGGGTAGGTTTATGTATCCAGCAATCAACTGTTTGATATTTTTGTTTTCATTCGGTCAGCAACTTTCCAGCACCTATGTTTCTTATAGTTTTTCAACGCATTCAACGCATAATTTTAGAACTGTGATAAGCGTCATAAACTTCATAAAAACTATGTTATGCAGTTGTAATATCGTCAAGCTCTTGATAAAATGTATCGTTCAACATCATCAGAAAACTTAATTATGTACTCAATTTTTGATATTGTGTTTAGTGCAGCATACGTTCTAAATTTTATCACCTAAGGGAGAGTCTGTTGGAACTAGATATGCCGTTGTTATGATAAGTCATCATTTCCAACAACGTCTTTTTATCACAGTAGTCCATGCTTAACACACGAAATACTCGACGTTTAGAAAACGTGTCATTTAGTTTACGTTTTTTTAGAAACATGTTTCCTTGTTTTAGCAAGCTTATCAAACTCATCGTGAACGTTTATTGTTGTTCACGTTCTGGCTTTCTACCACCACTATATTTCGTTTTTATAAAATTGGATTGGTCGATCGTCAAAAGATTTTCTTCATTTAACCCATGCAACGCATTTAACAGTAACTTTTCTACTTTTAATCGTTTTTCCTCACAGTCACAGTATTTATTACAGTCTCTGTATCTTTTGGTTGTGGGTTTCTTATTCCAGGAATTCTAACAAAGTAGTCATTGTTTTCATTTAACCCGGCGAATCTAAGTTAATTTTTTTTTTTTTATTTCCGTAATGATATTTATCTCTCTTGAGTCCTTAACATTTAATGGACATCAGCTATTTCGATCTCTTTTTCGGGTTTGGTATAAAATTATAAAATATCTAAAATTCTTTTGCGACTCTTCTCGATCGAGGCTCAATAGACATTATATATTTCAATCATATTAAATTGTCAACTTTACATGCCTGAAACAGTCAATCCAGAATTCGGATATTATTCCGGAAATACTAGTATTTCTTTGTGGTTACTGATGGGTCAGATATAATTGCTGAGAAGTAGTACCAACATAAGTAATGCATTTCTCATCCAGTGTAGTCCATGTCGAATCATCATTCAATCCTTCTAATTGTCAATGATAGATGGATCCGACATCAATATCGGATTGTTCTCGTAGTTGAAATTTCCATATTGATACGGCTTCTAGACACTGTATTTCGAATTAAAAGTTACTTGTTTCTCCGTTTGCGATCTAATCTAGTCCGCCAATAAGGCTGTTAAAAGCAAGCGCATAACCTGGATTATTTTCTTAATAATGTGTTGATGCAGATGCAACAAATCCTATCGATTATAAAGAGCATCATTTAGATGTGGCATGTGACCAATACTATTTTTAACCTGCAGTAACTGAGTCTAAATATTGCTTATTTACAAGATCGGATGAAGAAACAGGTACATACGCTGAAGTTATCTTATTGGTAACCATATCGATCGCACCTGTAACTAATCTGCTTGACAAACCGAGATACATTTTACAATATGAAAATCTTTAATAGGCACTATATCATGCTATTGTTAAGAAAAGTTCATCTTGTTTTAAATTTAATCAATCATGTTTGATGAAAGATTACATCGACGTTAATACTAACCGAAGAAGATTTGCAAAGACAGAATTTGAGAAAAAAATTCAAACTAATGAACAACTGCATCTTTCATAAGACCATGGAAATATCAGAAAAAGAAATAAAGATATCGCTTATAAAATATTTAATGAAAATCTAGTAGCCATTCATAAAAGAAAGAGAAACTTGAAGCTGAAATGCCAGTTTTTGTCGGAATGTCAGTACCTGATATATAAAAGTTAATTTGCTGGTTCCACTACGATTTTGTTAAGGTTAAGTGGCCTGATGCAAAGCTGCTATTTATAGACTCTGTCTCGCTAATGTACAAGATAGAATCTGATATTTAACAAGAGCTTTATGAATTATTTGAATTTTCAGATTATATAAAAAAACTGCTGATTTCACTCTGATGATAATAAAAAATGTAATAGGAAAGTTTAATGAAGAAACAAATTTTGTTACTACTGTCGAGTTTATCCGATTACCGAGTAAAATGTACTCTTTTAAAACTAGTGGATAATAAAGTTAAAAACTAGCCAAAGGAATCAATAGGACAGATTTTCTGGTTATGTTTAAATAATGGCATTGCGATCAAATTATCATAAATTGAGACTGACGTCATCATAAACTCTGGTCTGTGTAATTTTTATGACAAAATATACTGCTCTGATGGGATCAATATATTTGCGTTAGGATATAAAATGTCAACTGTTGACAAGGTGGATTTTTTAGATTGGTTATTACAGTAAATTTTGTGTAAATGTCAAAGTTATGAATAGTAAAATTTTGTGTGAAATATCAAATAAAAACCGTGGTAAAAGGGACTTTTTCTGAGCGAAGCCTATTTTGTTTGACGACTATGATGATTTTCTTGATAGATTCTCGAGTTAGGTAATCGCCTAAGAAATCGATTTTGTTGCCTCAACAAAGTTGTTTTTCGTATTTGTTTTGCTAGCTTGGGGTCTACGGATAAGATCGTCTGGTCGTCCTAGTACAAGATAGGTGTTTGGTTCAGAAACCACTTATATAAGACTACTGCTTCCCGTGGGTATGTGGTAATTACTATGGTTTATTCTGGGTATTTCCTTCACCAGTTATACTGGCTGCCATGTATAGCATATCTTGTGCTGAGAAATAGTTTTCAACCCAAAACAATACCAACCACAACATTTCTATTATTTTTTCTGTATTCATAATTGATTTGGCAAAAATTAAATTATTGTTATCTGAATATTTTAATTTATTACTTTAAATGTAGCAATAACATTTTATAGGCTACTTAATTATGAATTTAATAAAATTATTGTACAGCCATTTTTATTCATACTTCTTTTTTGGAATTCATGACACATAATTAAGAAGTAAAACAATACCTACATTACGTTACATTTTATGATTTATACAATGTTTTCACTGCAGTTTCATCCCCTTTATTTTAATTTTACTGTTTATAGCGGTTGGTATCTTGCACGTTGTAGACAGAATTTGAATGGATTAATGATATTAAATCCTCCTCAAGGCCGATCGCAACTGTGCCAGATAAATACTTGAAAAACCAGCAGGTGAGGTGCGATGCATAATAGACCAGAGGCAGGCTATGCAAATTTTCCTTGAGGGAATATATCCCTCCTCAAACAGTAGTCCCAAGTTCAATATCGTGATTCAGAGCTAACGTGTCTTGATATATTATAAACTATGTTGATGATAAAAGTGTAGCTTTCAACGTTTAGAAAAGGTTATAGAGTGTTAAAATTGGCTGATCTGCAATGGAGACTGGTGTGTAAAATGGCACTTAACTGCATGTTATATAATCAAGCACTTTTTGTTACTTTAATCAATTTAACCCTTTACTTTAACCCTTTAATCAATCAGTTTACCGTACCAACAATCAATTACTTTAACCCTTTAATCAATCAGTTTACCGTATCAACAAGGAAGGAAATGATCCACAAGTATCCGGAAGCCGGGACCCTCCATGAAAACTAGGCCTCACCAGGACCTGTCCTATCCCAGTACCAATCTGAATGCCATAAAAAGCTTATACTGTTTAGCAAAAACATGAAAAATGAATAATGAACCCAACGCAGCAATACAGATTCTTATCAGTTTAAATAACTGAAATGTAGTCGGCACTTCAATAAAGGATCAGTGCCAGCAAATTATATACCTCCCTCTTTAGAAAGGTTTATGCATTTAATGATATGTAAATAATTTTGAAGGGGAGGGGGTATGAAAAAAATCATTTCCTTTAGGTCATTGATTTGCAAATGACTCTCCAAAATTAGCTTCTTTGTCGCGGCGTCTGCGTTCAAGGTTTGGAAAATGTATATAAATGTATGCATATGCTCAGCTAGGACATACAAGAAACCAGAAAGCGTATACACATGACCATGTTCATAAACTCTCAATGTAGATTCCTATTTTGGAATTAGTTCACCTCTTATTTAAATATTGCCTATATCATTTGTACCCATGAAATCAAGGTACACAAATCATAAAGATAATTTATATTTCTTTTCAAGCACGAGAATACTTGTGTAACATTTTGCATGTTTACTGATGATAAGTAACTAAAAATATAGAATGCAACGAGAATCGTTCTCTGGTACTTAAAGAGCATCTACGTCGACAGAACCATAGTTATTACCTCCATTCTTACTTTTTGGGGAAAAAAAATAAAAGTTTATTAATTCAAACCTGAACAACAGATCTGAAACCTTTGAGACATATTGATATATGTGAAGGAATATCAAAGAATAAATATAAGTTAAATCCGAGTAATTAAATTTATTAAATTTATTTGTTTTTTTTTGTTTTTTACAATGGGAACATGAGCAAAACCGCCTGGAAATAAAACATTATCCATCATCCTTGGATGATCATGAAAATACATTGTAAAATATACCCATTTTCTGACAACAGAATAGAGCAATTTTCAGAACACATTTGTTGCTATTACAATCATTATTACTATTATTAATATTATTTATTATTATTATTATTATTATTATTATTATTATTATTATTATTATTATTATTATTATTATTATTATTATTATTATGACGTTAACAGTGTCGCTTAGGAAAATGCTGGTTTGTCCTCATTACTTGACCCGAAATCCTCATTTAATAAATAAAAATCAGATGTTTAGCAAGTTATTTATTCAAACCACTGGTGTATTGGTGATTCCTTCACACACTGACGTTTCATATGCAGCACGGCGTATCCCATTTACCTCAGTTGTTATAAAGTGATGCCACCATATATCAGTAAAAAGAAATAAATCAAGCTGCAAATGAGCGGTTGAAAGAATAAGCTGGAGTGTCTTCACTGACAAAAGAAGCTTCCAACAAAACAGAAAAAAAGTTTTAGACAGCTGCGAATATAATAATATTGTTCAAACGTGTATCTGATAAAGCATTTGACATGGACGCACGCATCAGTACTAAAGGATGAGTCTGTGCGTGATAATCAGTATTATTCTTATGAAGCACGAGAACCAAACCAATGTGGGCGAATCGAACTACAGGTCCAAGATACATACAGATATTTCTTGCCTTTCGAGGCATATATTGAAGTTATGGGTAGATTTATGAGAGATAACAATTCATACGATGCAGATGATCATTGTGGATTCGTTAATAATGTTGTCATGGTGTTTTTTAAAAGTGACATGTATGTGATTGATAGTAGACAAATTGATGTATGCCACAATGACGTTAATGTTGATTATTGATTATAGTAATCAGGTACAGACGTTTTTAAATTTTAGCAGACATTTAAACAGAACAATTAATGAATTTTTATGGAAATACACCAACTGTTGACAAAAACCTCGCTGACATTAACGCAAGACTCAACGATATCATTAGCGGCATTTCTAATATTGTTCAAAAACTAACCTTGCTAAAATTCCACATACACAAGCTAACAATATCATGTACACAGTATTATCTGGAAAAGCAACATGATCGCAGCAAAATAACACTCATAAACACACCGCAGATGTCACTAGTGCATATAGTTTGTCCGCTTTTAGCAGTGCACAGTTTAGTATATTTATCACATTTCCATCTCGTCATTCATTTGATGATTTTTCCGTAACTGTGTCTACAGTGTTAAACAAAGATACCGATGAAACGTTTATGCTGATAGCCTCTGATAGAAGATCAACCGCAGCGACGTATTGGTAGTGAATTGAATTTGTAGCTAAAACTCCCAAATTAGTTACACAAATGACGGTATAAAATATCAAAAAATATTATGTAATGAAGAAAAATATAGTCGATTTTAATCATATTTCAGAAAACATTCCAAAACAAGATGTTGACGCTCTAATGAAAAATTATATATATGGTGTGTGAAAAAAAATGTTACAAATACTATTACAAAAAAAATTAGAGTAATATCATATTTACCGCTGTTAATGACTAATTTTGGTCTAATTTCAAGTGGCGCATCATTAAATCCGTGTTTTTTTTAATACTATCCGGCGTTGGTTTAAATCTTGCAGCAGCGTGTAAAAATGTTGAGCGTCGACTTACAACTAAAAGAAATGCTTGCAAAACAGCAAGTATCACCTATAAAAATTACTTGATCAAATTTGATCTTATTTTGCATAGTATAAACTAAGATATGGAAGATTTAATTGGAAAGATCCACATTATTGACAGTATGTAAACAGATATTCTGCCAATGAGAGTTAGCAAATATGAGAAAGATCATGATAAACTGTAGATGTTTAAATCTGTCCAGCTTTAGAAATATTATTATTAAATAATATATCGACCATGTTATCAATAAATGTCATCACCTCATCTGCCCAACCCATTTTTCTCACATCATTTTCAATAGCGAATACCCATACCGACCCCTATTTTTGTGACATATGATAGCCTACTTTTGTAACACAATCGCTTAATATATTAGGTTTATACCAGTATAACATGACGCTGATTTAATTGAATTAAATCTCTTACAAAATCTGTTTGTTAGATCAAATTCAACATGTCATACTGAAGTATTGTACATTATATATAATATAATTATTTGCTTGATATAACATTTTGACTAATAAGTATGAAAGAATGTCATTGTAGGAAGGATTGATCTGATCCTTTATCAGACACACTCCAACTCTGACAAAAGCAATTTTTTGTCAGAGATGCGTTAGAAAAAGCCTTATCATATAAAAGACATAATTTTGAGCTAAAAAAGGCTGCTCAAAAAGGTGTTAATGTACAAGGATTTTTTTGGGATTGCAAGGGGATCTCTGATAAAGGATCATTAAACCTTCATACTACTATTGACATTACCACGATTGAAGGAAGTACGTATTTATCATAATAATTCCCACATATATGACCCATAATACACGACTGTCAGAGATGCAGAACAAGAGATACATTATGTCATACTTTAATGCAATATAACTGTGATTATTCATATTCTTCTTGATTTGCCCGATTTGTTAAACACAATGTAGAAAAAATCCGAATAACACAAAATGAAACTGGATGATTTACAAGTATCTTCGAACCCAGATCAAGCGTCAGATAATATAAACATGAATCTGCTGGAAGGTATATATCTTCACTTTTTACATTTTGTGCATGACCTTTATTCATGATTAATGATCGAGGCTTGTGAATATAGTCTTGTGTATACCTAATTTGTGCCATGTCTGTAAGTTTTAAAAAAGTTGTTTTCTGTTATTTGAGTTTAAGGTCCAGTCTATTTACTAATTTGTTTACAACTGAGCTAACACGTTGGTCGAATACAACTTTGGTACTGACCAGTCGTTTTCACTCAGTGTTTGCAAATTCAGTTCCAAGATCAGCTGTAGCAGTCGAATTCCGTTGTTTATCAAGTCAAAACAAAGAACTGAATTTTCCGAAAAATTTAAAAATTCAGTGAATAAAACACTATTACAATAACATGCAATAAAGTAAACCTAAAATATAATAAAATTTAAAACTAACACACAAGTAATTAAATTACATATACGTAACACTTCTCGCTAAGAAAACAACGATTTAGATAATAACGATTTACATAATAATACTTTTTTGTTGCCATATGTAAAGTATTCATGAGGTAAAACAAAATTGCATAGGAAAACTCTCACGAATTGTACAAAGTTTACATAAAACAATAATTTTATACACGGAAAAGTGCATTTGCAATTAAATTGTCTTTACCCTCTATGTTTCTGATGTTAACATTATAGATTCCTGACATTTTTTCAGTCCAAAGAAACAAGTTTTGCCCATCAAGTTTTTAAAGGGTTCGGAAAACTTGGGGGAAAAAATTACCATAGCATCCAGCAATTCCTAAAAATTGCATCAGTTGATTTTTACTGACAGGCACAGGGAAATCAGAGATAGCCTTGACCTTAGCATATATAGGTTTATGTTGTCCATGTCCCTCGATATATCCTGGAAATGTTATACATGCACAGCAGAGCTCACTTTTAGATAAACTGATTGTCAATCTTTCATCATTTAGTCTGTCAAACAATTTCCAAATTGTTGTTAGATATTCTTTCCAGGTGTCGTTATAGATAACGACATCATCGATGTATGCGTCAAAATTATCTAGACCAGAGGTAATCATACTCACCAAACGTTGAAAAGTAAGTTGAGAACCCTTCATCTCGAACGGCATTACTTTGTATTGATAGAGTCCCTATGGAGTCACAAATTCTGAAATTTCCTTGCACTTTCCCTTAGCGAAATTTGCCAAACTTCTTTCAGAAGGTCAGATTTGGTGACATCCTTGGCTTTTCCAATTTTATCAATGCAGTCATCGATTCTTGGTAATGGAAATGAATTTGTTTTATTCACACTGTTTACCTTCTTATACTCAGTGCACATACGAAATGTTTTATCTGGTTTCGGAAGAAATATACATGTTGAACTATAATCACTTTTACTGGGCTCTATGAAGTTATTCTACAGCTTATACTGAATCTTCTGTTTTAAGTATTCCTATTTGAGAATTTTATCCTCTATGGGTGTTGTTTCACAGGTTTAGAATTCATGATTTCAAAGTCACGAAAAACTTTTTTGTTCTCGTAGGAACAACTGGAAATAAGTGTTCATATTTAAAAAAAAATAACTGCTTAAGTTCATTCTTTTCTTGTTGTTGCAAATGGGAAAGTTTCTGGTCCAGATTATTCATAATTTCCAAATTCAGAAGATCCAAGATCAGTAGAATCCGATTGAAATTCTACACTTAAATCCCGTTAGTGGGATAAGTACAACTAAATTGATTGCATGATCAACCTGACTATTTCTCACAATATACTGGCACTCCACTAATTTATTTAGATCAGAGTTCTATTATTATTTAATTTATTCATTTTCTTCTTTACTTTAGGACGGCCTTAAAATCTAATTTGAACAAAATTTTGAAGAATGAGCAAGAAAGGATGAACTCTATTATGAAACTCAAAAGTTCTCTCCGATAAACTTCTGTGAAACCATAATTCCAATTTTGACTTGAATTGTTGACTGACAAATTCAAGCATAACTAGCTGGAAAATTGCAGACACAAAATTTGACCTTTGACCAGATTGCACAGATTTGAAAAGGCCAAATTGAGTAACCATTTTATCAAAGCCTTTACTATAGTTTTAGTTTTAATATTCCTCAAAGGAATGACCTCTAGAGTCCTTGTTGACGCACACATAATCGCCAACAGGTCTTGGTTCCCAGACAAGGTTTTAGGTAAAAGATCAACACAATATACCATTATTTTGCTAAATAGTGTGTCAGATACAATAATAGGATGGAAGTTAGCCTTATGTATCTTAGGTATTTACCATTTGACAAGTATGACAAGATTTACAGTATTTACAAACATCACTTTTGATTTTTGGCCAGTGAACGTGAGTCAAGATCTTGTGATTAGTCTCATAAAGCCCTAAATGTCCAGCAAAAGGAGTTTCATGAACCGTACTAAGTATTTCCTGTCTGTAATGTTTTTGGAACTACAATCTGATAGTTAACTGATCATTCGTCACCAGCAGGTAACGAAGGTAGTTTTTTTCTTTTTCTGTAGGAAGGTCTCCATTTTTTCATAAGAAGTCGATTTTTAATGAAATAACAGACAGGTTCTTCAGTGGCTTCAGTTTCACTAATGACCCTCTGAAACAAACAGGAGATCTTGGGAGCCTTTTCCTTTTCAACGACAAAAGATTGTCGTTTGTCATCCTGATTAGAAAAAAGAGAATGAGTAGTTTAAAGAGGATCAATGTGATCAATACCTTTTGATTGATCCAAACAAGTAGTGAAAGTGACCTCATGAAAGCCTGACCAATACATGTGTCAACTAAAGGAATACTTTCCTTATCGGAATCATTTTCAAGAGCTTTCTTTGCCGCAGCTCTAGTAGCTGCACAAGCTGGGTATAAATCAGGGAATACTTTTTCAATAGGATCAACGTTTTGATCCAAAGAAGGCTTGTTAGTTACAAGTGGATTAACAATAACCTTGTCTCCAGCTAGGTCGTTGCTTAATAATAACGGGTTAAGAAGACAATATTCCGTCTGTGAAAGGTCCAGAACTAAGTCTGATGACAAATGTACACAATGGAGAGGAACATTAACAAATCCGCACTCTACTCCCTGAATGAGAACGCTCTCTTTAGAAAAATAAGTCTCAGAAAAAGAAAAAAACTACCCGTTAATAAAAGACTTAGAAGCTCCTGTATCCCTTAAACTTTTAATAAGGATGGTATTGGCTAAATCACCCAACCCTTCATGAATGGTTCATAATTCTCCATAATAAAAAATGATGGGATTTTTCAGACCCAACAAATGTATTGCTTTTAATACATGACCGTGACCTTGACCTCTTAGAAATAAGAGCATTTTGGATATATCTATATTGATTCTGATGCTTATATTTAAATTTGAAGCAATCAGAAATAGCGTGTCCTTTATTCTTGCAATAGGTTCACATAGGAAGATAAAAGGATGTTGAATCATGCTTATCAGAGGCATGATTTTAAAAATTTGTACCAGACTCAATTTTAGAGAGAGTTATTAGGCTGAAATACCTTCTTCTCCAAAGAATGCTGAGTGAAAGGCTTGATAACAACAGGAACTTTATGAGTTAAGGAATACTCATCAGCAACAAGAGCAGCATTTTCCAAGGTTTCAATCAGATACTCGTAAAGATAAGTCTTAATATCGTCGTGGACACAGTTCTTGAACTCTTCAAGTAATACAGATTGTTTGAGACTTTCATAATCACGTTCAACTTTCTTGGCTAAGAATCATCTCTCAAGTAACTGTTCTTTTTCTCTTGCAAATTCGTCATGAGTTTGTCAAGCTTCTTTTTATAGTTCCTAACTTTTTGCAGGTAAGCCTCAGGGACTGACTCATAACCCTTTAAAATGCATTCCTTAACCAAATCATAGTCAGCACTTTAATGAACTGACATTGCATGGTAGCTTTATTAGCTTTGCCAATTAGTATACATTGTAGTAATTAGATCCAATGCTCCCTTGGCTATTTCAAATTTCAGCAACGTTTTTAAAACCATTAACCTAATATGTCTTGAAATATCAAATCTTGAATTTGTAGGTGAAGTGGGATCGTGCTTTTTACTTGCATGTTCCATTTCTTTATTTCTTTGTTTTTTGTTCCCTTTCATTCTTCTCTTTTTGCATCTGTAAATGCATTTGTTCTTTCTTCAAGTCCAACTCTCCTTTCCCTCTATATTTCCTCGTTTTCAAATTGTAAATTAATTTATCTTTCTCTAAATCCTGTCTCTCTTCAATTTCTAAAATTTTAACTGCATTTGTTTCTCTCACTCCTTTTTTCCAATACCATTTGTTCTTTTTGTTTCTGAAGTTCAGGCTTCTTTACTTCTAACTCCATCTTGCATTTTAATTTAATTCCTACACGTTTATATTAGAGTCCAATACAGACTTCTGATCGAAGCCAAAACACGTTTATTCAAAACATTTTTTCTACCAAAAATACTGAATCAAACTGTTTTCTATTTCTTGCTTCGTTAAAAAGCTTTTGCCTCAGAAAGATCGTATTTTCTGACAAGTTCAAGCAATTCATCTTTTATCAAACTATCCAACTGCTCCAGAGAAGGACTAGAAAGAACAGTCTAGACGTTTGATGACATTGTGAAAATATCCAGTTGATTCCACTAAAAATGGCAAATAAAATATGAAAAAGAACTTGCAATTTAAAATATACTCAAACTTATAGAAATTTAAATTTTAAAAACAATTTCCTCAAATATATTAGACAAAATTCATAGATCTCAAAGATACGAACCCAATTTCTTTTTTACGTGTTGGCTCGTACAAAAGTAACAAAGAAAAGTGTGAAGCCAACAAGCTGTTATAAAGTTTTACAAAAGTATTTTATTTTCTAGAAGAAAAGGTAAATAGTTTGTGACTATAATAAAAAAATAATTATGGAATCTAAATATATGTCACATCACTAAAATGTTCTAAATAAATCTAATTTCGAATCCCGGTGAAATTCCAATATGGAAGGCGATGACGTCTCCTATAATATGCCTTGTGTTTATGTGTCATCACTTCTTTGTTGAATTTTATGAATCAAGAATAATATTCCAGATTTTGGAATTCCAAAGAATTTTCAATGATTGTCTTTGTACAAGTATTTTATGAGCACGTATTTTCCAGGGTGAATAGATTGTTTTATATACCAAATTCAAATCAAATGGAATCAACAAAACATATACCTTGAGCCCAAAGGTCTAAATTTAAGACTGACTCAAAAACACTGAATTCTCAGTATAAAACCCAACCATGAACGCAATTTCGCGATGGGTCACGTGTTCATTTACTACAAAACTATTAGGACGTGGGCTAGAAAGCCTTAGGTAAGAATAAGTGATTACCATACTAGAAATGAATTTTGCTTTACTAAGAAACCCTTGTTTATAACAGCTAAAATGTTGGACGAATATACCATTGGTAATGACCAATAATATTACGAATTCAGAACTAATGTCAGCTAAAACTACAATGTAGCAATCGAATTGTGTTCTTTATCAGCTCAAAACAGAGAAATGATTTTTTCGAAAAAGAATGTAAAATCCAGTGAATAAAACATCATTACAATAACATGCAATGAAGATGCAAAAAATAAAAGATAATTTAAGACTAACACACATATAGTTAAATGTAGGCAGTAATATCTATATCTATATCTATCTATCTATATATATATATATATATATATATATATATATATATATATATATATATACATATACATACATACATACATACATACATACATACATACATACATACATACATACATACATACATACATACATACATACATACATACATACATACATACATACATACATACATACATACATGATTAAAATTATGACGTTAACAGTGTCGCTTAGGAAAATGCTGATTTGTCATCATTACTTGACCCGAAATCCTCATTTAATAAATAAAAATCAGATGTTTAGCAAGTTATTTATTCAAACCACTGGTGTATTGGTGATTTCTTCACACGCTGACGTTTCATATGCAGCACGACGTATCCCATTTACCTCTGTTGTTATAATTTTTCACCTAGACAATTCTGTTTTTTTATTTTTTTAAAATGTTGCACAGTAGATTAAAATGGATTTCATCTGAGATTGTATTCTCTACAATCTCCAGTGACTAAAATCACGGTTTGATTTAAATACAGTTTTATATATCTTCTCCCAGTCATTAAGACCAAATTTCATCAGTAATATCGATCCTTACTAATTAAGCATAGACTCATTTGTTACAGCGTACCAGTAACGTTCTTTGAAGCAAATTTATCCTTCATATCACTCATCACCTCAGACCTTACCAAAAAACAATTCATAGCATTTCCATCGGTTTTCACTAGAAATAATGTCATAAGCTAATTATATATGAAACTGAATATAATTTTAACTTAAAAAATGAATCCTAAACAGTTGTTACATGTTGACGATTCATACATGTAAATATGTTCTCGCCAAAGCGTTCATTGACTCATTGCATTGCTTAGACAATGGACTGTCCCCTTTATTTTTAATGTATATGTTTCTCCAGTTACTTACATTACTCTTTTTAACCAATATTTCAATCCTTGTCAGACGCATTCTTAATTACAAAGCGTAATAATATATCCAAATTGACACAAGAAAATATGATCTTCATAAATTATTGGCAAAATATATTACTGTATCTATTTTGTTAAATTTTATAATTCATATAATATTAAGAACCTATCAGTTATCCTCCTACTTATAACACATAAATGATTTAAGTTGATCCTATCGCACTTCGTTCATCTAAATACCGCGTTTGCCAAGAAGACCAACAAAGCAATAAATCATGTTAATGTGTGAAATATTTTCTAGCATAATATAACATTTTCGATGAAGAAGCTTTTCTACTGAATGTAAATATTTTCGTTACAAATTGATATAGTTTAATTTCCCCTTATTGTTGTCGAAAGGTTACAGTTTAAGGTATTAATTGTTATGTAACATTCAAAGTCGCCTTTTTGGTGATTATCTACTTTATACACTTTGATTTTTGTAAACTGACACGTCCTTGTTCAACAAAGCCCTAACCCTTTTCCCTTTGCAAACTACTAAATTCTAGTACCCATCTTTTCGTACACAACCTGTAAACCTTTTAAGTATCTTTTTGACCTATCATAGATCAACCGATCAACACAAATAATATTTACTTCCAATCTCATTGGTTTTTGAGGAATAGAACCAGATATTATAATGGAACATCTAATCTCATTGGCTTGGGAGAATTTTATTATAATGGTACATATATACCCATTGGCTTCGGAGTCTACTATAATGGTACATACTCATTAAGTGCAGGAAATGCTACTAAAATGGTACATCTACGTTCATTGACTTTGGGAAATCCTACTATAGTGTTACATCTATATTCATTGACTTTGGGGAATGATACTATAATGGCTAATTTAGTCTCATTGGGGAATGATACTATAATGGTTCATTTAGTCTCATTGGCGTTGAGAAATGGTACTAAATGGTAATGCATGCACGCACGCACGCATGCACACACACATACATACATACATACATACATACATACATACATACATACATACATACATACATACATACATACATACATACATACATACATACATACATACATACATACATACATACATACATACATACATACATACATACATACATACAGGCTCTGGCAATGCGGAGGTTAACCTCGTTGTCAATTGTGACACTCCGTGGAACTGTGCTGCCAAGGTAGGTGAAGTAGTTCACTACGTTGAGTTTTTGGCTGTTGACGGTGATGTTTGGCTTTCCCAGGGCTGGCTGATGCAGTACTTCAGTCTTCTTAGCATTGATGGTGAGACCAAAGCTTGTGCAGGAACTGGAGAACATGTCAACGCTGCATTGTAGGTCTGCTTCTGAGCCAGCATTGAGGGCGCAAGCATCAGCAAAAAAGAACTCCCTGATTTTGTGTCATAACCTTGGATTTCGCTTGTAGCCTCCTGGGGTTGAACAGTTTTCCATCTCTACAGTACCTGATGCCGTTTCTTTCCTGCAATTGAGAGCAAGAAAATACCTCAATGGTTGTCACAGGCCTGTCAGTTTCCTTTGCATTTGTATAGGTGGATTATGAAGCATCTTTGAATTCCACATCAGCAAGAACAGTTAGTGGAGCCTTTCAATAACGGCTGTACCCCCTTCCTTGTAGACTTCTGCTGAGATGGCATCTGAGCCAGGAGCTTTGCCACTGGAGAGCAGATGAATCGCTTTATGTGTCTCAAGCAATGCTAGAGGGCCATCCAGTGATTCGTTAATGGGTAATTGAGGGAGACGGTTGACGGTTTCCTCGTTGATGGATGAAAGGCGATTCAAGACACTGTCAAAATGTTCTGCCCATCGTTCAAGAATCTTCTCTTTGTCAGCAATTAGAGTGTTACCCTCTGAGCTGAAAATGGGTGATGATGCAGAAGATGTAGGTCCATACACTTCTTTTAATGCATTGTAGAAGTTTTTCATGTCATGCTTGTCTACATAACACTGTATCTCATCAGCTTTGTTGCTAAGCCAAGTGTCTCCCATCTTACGTAGTTTTTGCTGAACCGTTCTGCGAATGTTGATGAATGCGTGTTTACTGGAGGTGGAATTGGTAGGTTTGGTGGAGGCGGTGTTTCTCATCCAGCAACTGCTCGATCTAAGCGCAGTTCTCATCAAACCAGCCTTGGTGCTTTCTGTTTGAGGGTCCTAGGATTTCCGAAGCTGTGGTTTAAACCAGCTCTCTTAATGCCGCCCATTCGGTTTCAACATTCCGATTTGCCTGAGGGGTGGATTTCAGAAGTTCTTCCATACATACATACATACATACATACATACATACATACATACATACATACATACATACATACATACATACATACATACATACATACATACATACATACATACATACATACATACATACATACATACATACATACATACATACATACCATTGAGAGTCGCTATCTAAATAATGCTAACAACAGCCAGCAGTATCTTGGACTTTTGGATGAAATTTATTTTATTTTTATCACAGGTATTTGTTAATGTTAGGCAGCACTTCTAGAATGCAGTGCGTAATATAGCCTTTGATGTTTAATATAATGTTCGCAACGCTTTCTTTTTAAATATTGTTGTCCTTTCTGATTAATACTAACTCTAACCGTTGCATGTGCGTGTGACAAAGCGCAACATTTATTTAAAGTAATCTGCATTGTATTCTCCTAACTTCCGTTAAATTAGCACATAACAATGACTTTTTCTTGTTTTGCTCAAAGGAATCAATCAGTCTACTCTTATTTTTGGGAAGATTGCACAAATCTTATAAGAAATGCAGATGTTTCTCAAACACCCAATAGCCAGGATCATACTGATAGTTCTTTTTTTATTTAGAATGGTACCTCATCGACACTTTCTGTTTCAACTAGAGAAGATACGTACAGATTGCGTGATTTTAGTCATAGCATTATATAAATAATGGCTTTAACATTTATTTAATTTTAGTGATTGAGGTTTTATTATGGTTTGGTAACATGATAAATTCGGTGCCGAAACCGAAATCCCCCACCCCTTTGATGCAGCCTACATATACCACCTCACCACCACCATATTCCCTGTCGAACATGGATATATCATTGCCTAGATGGTTGCATAAATGTCTTAAATCTAGAATTTGTTATTCTCTCTCTCTCTCTCTCTCTCTCTCTCTCTCTCTCTCTCTCTCTCTCTCTCTCTCTCTCTCTCTCTCTCTCTCTCTCTCTCTCTCTCTCTCTCTCTCTCTCTTAACCTAAATGGCTGCGTGTTGACTAAACTCCTCAATTGATATGAGTAAACAAACAGATTTCGGCAAAATGAAATTGTCCATTTGCCGGATAATGTACAGAAAAATTAGTTAATATATTAGAAGATCAGAAAATGTATTCACCTGAAAAACATTAATAAAGTTGGTGTGAAAGCGATAGAAGAAACACTGCATGGATATTTATATGATTTTCTGTTACACTAACTACGTACCTCTCCATCTGTATCACTGACATTTCTCTGAAACAAACTGCTGTGTTCTGGAAAGTTGTATCATTTTCGAAATACCAAATAATCTAATAACATATTTTATACCAGAAGGAACGCTTTATTGCAATGTTGCTATAAACCGAGATTGGGAAAAAATGTCCCCTCCTTCGACAATATGAAGTTTTCATATAAAATGTGCATCACTTGAGCAAATTAAGTTGTGTTACTCAAGTCGATAAGCAAAATCTGAAAATGTTAATTTGAAAGTCCGAAGGAACTTTTTAACTTTTTTTGTTTATGTATGTTTTCCTCGTAGATATATTACTAAACTTTTTTTGGTGCTTTTCTAAATAACAATGCATTGACTCTAGATACTTTTGCAGCCAAATGAATATATGCTACCTTATCATGGTGCAGAGTTTTACGTTTAAGTACGTCATGGATTTTGGAATATACAGATTGGAGGTATAGGAACTGCTTGCATAATTAGTTTATGTAGTAGCAGCAGGGATGGTGAACCCTACAACTTTTTGCTCGAGGCCTATACCTAAAAAATGGTTCCTACAACTAACTGGAAAAAGTCGATACCGCTACACTAAAGTCTCTAACGGAGTATATTTCCATACGATCAAGAACCGGCAATATATCGTTTGGTTAGCTCAGTTTTGTTATCCTATTACTATTTTTTTTTTCTTCAAATTTTTATGCAATTTTGCTTACTTGCAAAACAGCACTCAATTTTTGTCGTTGAATTAACCAAAGATTGTATCCAGACCAGATCTGTTTTGCTTTCCATTGTGATAAGAAAATTTCAAAGATCTTTTTTTTCTGTCTCCTATAATATTTTCTTTATGATCCAATGTACAAATTAATACAAAATGTTTCTCCTCTATGGTCCTCAATATTGATATCCTGATTTGTGATCCTGAAATTCATTCTTGAAACTAATGGATTATGTACACGCAGATAGACTTGATTTATAGGCTTAGATACAATGGGCCACCCGGGTGGCGCTTAAACAATGGATAAATATAATATGTATACTTTCTGGACATTGTTAGACTTTGAAAGATCTACGTGGTAATTACTATCAATTATATCGCATTCTAGATTGAATGCGATCGTTTATGTTATATTAACAATATTAGGTAAAATATGACGACCTGTTCCAAATGGGTCATTATTATATCTAAGAACTCTTGGTGGCGGGAATAATTTTTTCCATGAATCAGATATGCTTCTACAGTGTTCATCGATAAGATCATTAACTGAGTTCCTTAAGCTCCTCAGAGTTAAATCCCGGAGTTATAAATGTTGATAGTTGTTCTCGCGTAATTCCGAAATGTTTCAGAAAAATCGTTGTAAAAAAGCGATTGTTTGGAACAAGCTGAACTGGATTGTCTTCATTAATTATATAAGCTGTAGTCTATATTCTAAATGGTGGGAGTGCTATTCTTTTTTCTATGTTAACAATAACATCATTCATAAACTCTAGGTCTGAAGCAACTTAATTCAAATGCTGTATTGATTCAATTATTGGAATTTTTAAATCATCCTTGTAAGAAATATTAATGCTTGAAAATAAATTTTGTAGATTTTTAAATACACGACTATGCTCAGATTTAAGTGTGTTAACATATTAATTTATTTGATCAATATCTAGTATTATTATTGTATCTTTCTTGCCGCTAATGTGTTATTGTTAGGCTTAACGCCATTTGTCAGCACACGATAGGCTATTCATAGCGGCCAGTATTAATGGTGGAGGAAGAAACAGAGAAATCACCGGAAAGAACCATCGACCCACGAGAAGCTACTGGCAAGCATTCTCACATATCCACATTCGCCGAATCCTAGACTCGAACCCACGCAGACAGCCGCTAATTTGCTTTGTGAAATGGAATCCATTTCTGTCAATGTTATGTATAGCTCCATCATCAAAATATCGTCGCCATAGATAAGCATCTTCTATTTCTCGATATTCTAGAAGGTGCATAAATCTATGACGAAGTCGGATCTCTGTGGTTCTGGTGGCGCTTGATAAGCTGGTGCAACTTCAAGCCATCCTAGTACTGATCTAATCGAACTTTGACAAATATCTACAGCATAATCAGGAGAATTTATTTTAATCGCCGACGATAATATTGGTTCGTAAACAGTAATTGCCTTTTTTTATTCTTTTCCTGTAATAGATTTAATTTTGCGCTAAAATTCCTCATTGATTTGCTCTATTTGATAACTGACAGTTGGAATGCTAACTACTTGCCAGTCGTGAGTTCTATCAGATTTATTCTTGTTTGCAAATACCAATGAAATATTTGACTGTAGTCCACAAAATGGTTTTCATCTAATATTAGGCCAGATATAATAGACCCGTACCGGAGCGAATGCTATCTCTTTTACTGAAATTGTGGTTGAATAGTTAACGCTAGATTCAGGATTGGTCGAACTTATGAACTTATTGATATCATCATAGTTTTTGAAGTTGTGCTAGTGGCGATCTGCTGTAATAACTCTCTCGACTCAATCACCGAACGATGTTCAGACGCTGACATTATTATTGTTGTTATTGTTTAATTCTTAATTTGTTTTTACTTTGGTTATTGTCACCTGAATCAATAATTGTTAAGAAATTGAACAATGAAACAATGAAAACAATTCCTTGTGTAGTATGGCCACTTGCAGAAGATGTGTCTAAGCGGCCAATATTCTTCTTCGACACCTCTTGTTTGGGCTGGTTGTGGTAGTGGTGGTAAAAATTGAGTTAATTGTTATGATGGAAGTGATTGTTGTGGTAGTAGTGGTAGCAGTGGTGATAATGGTAATTTATATCGTTGTTGTTTTTGTGGTTTTGGAGTTTGTGGTAATTGTGGTGGTGATAATTGTTGTGCAATATAGTTATTTATTCCCCCCCTCTCTCTCTAATCATTATGTCTTGAATCGTTTCTTCGAACTTGATTAACGTTAAAATGTATTCTATAAATCCATATGTACCAGGTATCCTCACTTACGGGATCATTAGCGAAGTCAGATTTTAAAAATTATTTTTGATCATGATAACTTCTGGCAGCAGTCTCATGTAATTTTAGACTATAGGTTTGTCTAATAAAATTAATATTTGCAACTGAGAAAGATACTAATATATATTTTTGCCTCTATAGCCTCATAATTCGATTTAATTTACGTGTCTCAGGTCAAGGTTATTTATAGTTTCGTAGCACATCCTTTATCTTACGATAATTCATGCAGAAAAATGTAATGTGATTATATGTATTGTATATTTTCTGTATTATGTTTAACACTTGAAGCAAATTCACACTACAGTTTTATAATAATTATATTTTTTATTCAGTATATACTGCTAGTATATAATTTACCCACTGCTTACCTATATATTAATCTTCTGAACACGAGTATGTAGGACAGATCCGTGGTCTAGTGGTATAAGAGTTGGACTGTGATACTTAAGGTTGCTGGTTCGAGATACGTGACAGCCAATTGGCGACGTAGGCGATTTTGATGCCATTTTTCTATTGAAAGTGGGGTACGAAGTTCAGGAAAATCTAATACACTCACAAGCCATGCACCACGTGGCGTAGTACACTTTTGTATCAGTCACGGGGTTTGTGTTACTTGAGTGTATTCAGTCTGCTGGATGTAGGTAAATCCCCGTTAGGATAAGTGTATGTTTGTGCCGTCTGCAAAAATCATCCTGTCCATCTGTATATATTCATGTTCATACAATCGTAATATGTAACCTTTGACCTTACTAAGATGTTGCTTGACACCTTAGGAGATCACATGGGGTTTGTGACGTCTGCAAAAATGATACTCACTGTATATATTCATGTTCATACAATCGTTAGATGTAACCTCTGGTCCTATTAAGATATTTTACACCTTAGGGGATCATATGGGGTTTGTGTTTCGTCTTTCGAATTTGATCTGGTCCTACTAAGATGTTGTTTGACACATTAGGGATAACATGATGATTAATTCAAATGCCTGATCTTGCCAGCATATTATATGACAAGCTGGGAGATCACATTGGTTTGTGTTGTGATTATATGTTTTGCAATTATTTTTTGTTTTAAATATATAATGAACAGTGAAAATATTGCAGCTATTATTTCTGCTATTAAAAAAATAAAACATAAATGAATACAGATATCTGATTATCTTGATCCTGAAAAGATTTTGTGACTTCGAATCATTACAGCAGAGAAAATTTCAAAATAAATTAACATTACATTCCAATTACCGATTCGTAAAATCAATTTATAATTTTATGTTACAATTTTTAGCAATGGTAAATAACACACAGGTGAAGCCTTTTGCACCTCTTGCGCGTTCAAAGGAAAAGATTAAAAGTGCATGGTCTCACGAATACGAAAGAAACAAATTATAGATAATGGTGTAATGCAATTGAGAAAGTTTATCTTAGTTGATTCTTTAATAAATGACAGTGAAACTAGTACAGCGATCGTGGAGGACCCATAACTGTAGTTGTGGCTACACAAACTCTTGGCAAGATTGACAGTCGAACACAGTAAAAAAAAAAAAAAAAAACATTGTGCCGAGTTAATAGTACACATTTATTTGACGTATTTAAATATTACCTATTGATCATATTTTATAGAATATGCATACTTGTATGTTTTATTTGCGACAAATTGTACCGAATGTGGATGAATGCCAAAATCATTGATGGGAATGTTATCTCCCGACATGTTTCTGCAGTCAGGGATTTAATCGCTCTCTTTCCAAATATCTTACACTTTCCGGTATTTCCACGTCTGGAATTCTGACTCGGTGTAATTGCCTCTAGGTTGTGATTATTTTCGGAATTACCATCAGAATATCAATAACAAGCACATCTTTAACGACACAATAAAAACACCCGTATATGAACTTATGTGAGAATTAATCTTTATTTCCACTCATTTTAAATCTAAAATAACCAAATATATTAAGAAAACAGTCTGGTTCTTTCACATTCAGTTCATAATAACACCATATCAAGATGATTCATAATTTGTATATATTTGATGCTTCACAAATTCGTATTTATTTATTTATATACTCAATTCTCAATAGATTATCAATTTTGTATCAATCATTTCATCGTTATTTAATTCGCTTTGAGTTTGATTTGTCTGAGTCACACACACACACAGATACACACACACACACACACACACACACACACACATATATATATATATATATATATATATATATATATATATATATATATATATATATATATATATATATATATATATATATATATATAATTTGTCTGAATCTTTATTTTGTTATCTGGTCAAATAATAATTGTTTTCACACTAACTCCAATCCCAAACTGAATACATGGTTTTGGTCTGGTTCTTCCATGTTTGATGCTCTGCATATAATTTCCGCAGTATCTGTTTTGAATAAACATACATACATACATACATACATACATACATACATACATACATACATACATACATACATACATACATACATACATACATACATACATACATACATACATACATACATACATACATACATACATGTACAAAAAAGTAAAAATAGTTGTCGCTTTGGCTTGTAGACTCTTTTGGAATTATACACAGTTTTCAGTATCCGCAACTGTGAAAGCTGGTTGTATTTATAGTTTTAACCCATGTGGAGACAGCCATGTAGAGGTCAACAAACACAAGGTTTTTGTGTTTCTTTGCTTGTTTTATATATGTTTTGTATTTGCCTTTGAAAATGACTAATTAAGAGTCGAAAGCGCTCAGGCTATTTAATTAATAGTTTCGCACTGTACTTCGTCAGTTTCTTATATATATATATATATATATATATATATATATATATATATATATATATATATATATATATATATATATATATATATATATATATCGGTAAAAGTGACCATGTATCCATTTGGTTATTTCAAAGCACAGAACACGATTACGATCAATTTGTATGACCTATCGGTGATATTTATCAAACAGACTTTCTTCGTTAGGAAACAGAACATATTGCAATAAAATATACTTCTGATGATTTGAAAGTTAGACAACTACTGACTACTTATTTAACCGCACCATCGGCTGCAACCCATTTCGCTCAAGAGGACAATTCATGTAAAACAAGAGCAGAATTTATTCAAGATGTACAAAAAAATTTTGTCCATATTTTTTTTTCATTTTATTTCAATTGGACTGGTCCACGTTTTATAATATATTTCATGTTTAAATTCTCAAAAATGTTTAAATAAAATTTTAAAAGAAAATTTAAAATGGAAAATAAAAAGGGGAAAATTTTCTTTAAAAACAAAGGGGAAAACAAAAACCCAAAAAAAGATAATAAATATTTTATTATTAATATTTAATATTATAATTATTTTTTAAAAATTTTAAAATATTACATTTATTTTTGTTCAATAATAATAACGTATTATAAGCCCCCTTTTTGGTATGAGTTTTATTGTGCCAAAAATGCGACTAAAATTACATAAAACCAATTAATTACTATAAATTTTTCTTTCAACACATCTAATTTATTTTTTATAAAACATTAAAAAAGAATTTGTGCTGGCTGTGTAATTTTTGTAAACTTTAAAAAATTTATGTATTTTTTTTTTTAAATGTCCAGTATCAAAAAAAAATTTTCGTAAATTGTAGCTTTGGCTTTAAAGATAGCGTGAAAAATTCAAAAACCATGATGGTTTTTATATAATATAAAATTTTATTATTTATATTTTTAAATTTTTAAAAAAAATTATAAATAAATACTTTTATTTGACCAAATTCAAACAAAAACAACTATTTGAAAATTTTTTCATTATCAAAAACTTTAAAAACAGAATATTTGCATTTTAAATATTTTCGTTTAATTAAAACGGAATATTTAGACAGCCCCTTTCCCAAAAAAACGAAACACAATTTTTTCAATTTCAAAAAGATAATTAAAATATTTTATTTATTTTTGTAAAAAATTTGTTTATTTTGGCCATTTTTTCTTTATTTTAAAAAATTTTAAAAACAAATCATAAAAGTTTTTTAAATGACTTTTTCGGTTTTGATTTAAAATTAATTTTAAAACATCATTTAGGATATCCCCGATTTTTATGCTTTCTTTTAAAATTTCGAACCCGTTACAAAAATTTTGAAAGATATTAATTTATTTTCTGGAAATTTAAATAAAAATTTTGGTTCAAAAAATTTATACAGAGGAAAAAATTTTACGATTTCGTTAAGAAATGAATTTTAAAATTATTTTTTATTTTCGCCACCTAAAGTGAAAAGTTTGGAATAATCTTTTTTAAAGGAGCTAGGAATAAAAATTGAAATATTTTGAAAAAATAGGTTTTATATTTTTAAAAAAAATTTTAAATAGGGGATTATCATAAAATTGCAGATAATCTATCGAGTTTTTTCAAAATTGCTCCTTATTGAAATAAAACAAATCTTCTGAGTTTTTGACATTATTCGCTGATTAAAAAGAAAATTGTTAAATTTTTTTTGCATTTTCCTTAAACCCTTAAAATCAAATTCTTTAAACCATTAAAGTCAAATTTTTTCGCACATGTTAAAAAAAAGAACAGGTTTCTTGCCATTTTTTTCCGAAAAAATATTTAATAGACGTCGAAATCAAAAAACAATATCCGTCCCAAGTTTTTTTTTTTGCAGAAAAACATTGTCCATTTCGTTTACTAAACAAAATATAAAATGTTCCTCTTTAAAAACAAAGAATGATGATCTCGATTTTTTGGTTCCAAGTTTTAATATTTTTTAAAAAAAAAAACCCTTGCTTTTTAAAATGTGGGCATTCAAAAATTCAATTTTTAAAATGTTATAATTTGTTTTATTTCCTTTTCGTTTAACAAATTTGCACCAACAAAATGTTTTTTGCGCTTTCAAAAGGGTTTAGTTTTATATTGGGTTAAAAATAAACGAAATAATAGGAAATTATACCCTCAAAAACCCTTTATTGGAAAATACGGAATTAAATTTTGTAAATATCTATAAACACCTTTGTTGCGCAAATCTTTACTTTTATAAGTAACGTCATGAACATGACATGCTTGATCAGTCTTATTTACTGGATGTTCTCTTATCTTGGTTGGTCTTGATTACCAAGTCGGATATCAAGTCTAGTTCCAGGACAAAAGTTATTATATTCAGGAAGGTGTTTCTCATCGGTGTATTTAGCCCATGGTAATCCAGGTAATTTTCCTACAAAAGCAGCAATATCTCCACCTGTCTTTTGTTCTGAAACAGACTTGGAGATAAATTTTAATTTTTGTGTAAAACATTTTACTCATTTACCTGTTAATGCATGTCGTTTATATTTTGTTGTTATTGTAGCTAATCCAGCAGTGGGTGTAGATAATAATATGGATACAATAATTTACTTTTCGGTAACACGAAAACAGGACCCAGTAAAGCACCATCCAGCATTACCATATTCGATAAGGATGATTATAATAGGTCCATCTAGTTCAGGTAAAACACAATTATTATTAAATTTAATAATGAGATGGTTGAGATGGAGCAAGCTATATTTAATAGCACCGTCATCAGCATTGTTACTTAGTACTTAAGGATTTTAACGAGAAAGTAAAATCAGTTAATAAAGACGGTGACGATATTATTGATTTTATCACAGATATTGATGAAGCCCCACCTGTATATGACATAGATGGATTCATTAATAATCTCGTAGGTAATTATACTCTACAGAAAATTTATTATACCTGGTGTTCAGGTGATATGGACATGATCAAATTTAAAAACTTTTTTCAAAAGCACAAGCTGTTCCGTTCGGATTTATAACAATAAATCTACCTAACCCAAGATCCAGATATCGTGTAGGTCTCGATAAAATCTTTGGTTAAATCTTAGCAGCAGGGAGGGTGAGCGACAAAAATTGAGTGCATCTTTGCAAGTAAACAAAATCCCGTAAAAATTTGAAAAAAAAAGTCAATAATAGGGTAACAAAACTGAGCTAACCTAAACGATTTATTACCGGTTTTAACCGTATAGATATATACTCGGTTAGAGACCCGTTTCAGTCAGTTGTAGGAACGTTTTTTAAGTATACGACTCAAGCAAAAAGATGTAGGGTTCACCCTCCCTGCTGTTGTAGTAGAATATAAATGGAGAGGACAATTCGTCTTTAAAGTGAAAAGATGTCAGCAAAACTATTGCCACTGTGATCTTTAAATTTAAACAACAGCAAGCAGACAGTTCTAAATATGAACTAATGCAAGTGATCATCCTCTGACAAAACTTTATTGGCATGGTTCCTCTCAGATTAACACCATTTGAGCGATGAACACCCTAGCGTCATAAGTTTATATATATATATATATATATATATATATATATATATATATATATATATATATATATATATATATATATATATATATATAAAGAGTACAAATCATATGGCGAATAACAACCCTATCAAGCGTACTGGATCCACCAAGGGATCACGTGTGTCAGGGATTAATTAAAATAGATGCAAAAAACTGACGACGAACAGTACGAAACTAGTAACTAACTAGCCTAAGCGCTTTCGACTCTTAATGAGTCTTTATCGTATATATGTTTTGTATTTGCCTTTGAAAAAGACTCATTAAGAGTCGAAAGCGCTTAGGCTAGTTAGTTACTAGTTTCGTACTGTTCGTCGTCAGTTTATTGCATATATATATATATATATATATATATATATATATATATATATATATATATATATATATATATATATATATATATATATATATTGTGGTCATGGTTTTTTCATTGTGCATGTGTTTTTTTAATTATTATATTTTATTTTTTTTTACTTTTAATTTTTTTGAACATTTCGTTTTATTAAATTTTGAATTAGAGTATGTACACCATTTAAATTAGTTATTTCTTCTAATGCATTGAATCCTGGAGTTGTTTAAATTATGATTATAGTTGTTGTTATAAGGAAATTAAATTAAATAGAATTCGTGGTTAATTTCTTAATAGTTTTATTAACTAAATAAATATATAAATATAAGTTCGAATCATTTTCTTGGTTATATGTTATTCTAATCAAATATAAATTCAAAGATCTTAAAAAGTTACTGTTGAAATCATTTTCTAAGACCATAAAAAGCACAAGAATTGCATGAATTAAAGCACGTGTATGACTTACACTATGCATCATCGTGCTTGTGAGCACTTTTCATACTAGTTCTCTTTTCATGCTAGTTATCATTAGTTCAAGTTATCCTGATATCAGTTGAATAAGAAACTGTTAAATCAAAAGTTAAATCGAAAAATACTAGTATAGTAGCTATATGCAATAAACTGACGACGAACAGTGCGAAACTAGTATTTAACTAGCCTGAGCGCTTTCGACTCTTAATGAGTCTTTTTCATAGGCAAATACAAAACAAATATACGACAAACAAATAAACACAAAGACGTTGTGTTTGTGGACCTCTACATGGCTGTCTCCACATGGGTTAAAACTATAAATACAACCAGCTTGTATAGACTAGTTGCGGGTACTGAAAACGGTGTATAATTCCCTAAAAGTCTACAAGCCAAAGCGACATCTATTTTTACTTTTTGTACATTTACGTAACGCAGATTTTTGATTCTATACCGGTTATTCTTATAGTAAAATTTGAAGGATAATTCTACTAGTGCATAGTTTTCATTTTCTAGTCTTCTTGGTTTAGACCGCTTGGTTTCAATGTTCTAAGGCGGCGTATTCGGTATGATTCCTTTTCCTTTCTGGTTTCGGAACTCCAGCTGTGTTTGTTAGCAATAGCGATAAGTATTATATCACTGAAAGTGTGGCCAGGGGAGGAGAAGTGTTCTGCGACCGGGCGTCTGTACAGCTTTTTGTCATCCAATCAGATCTATGAAGGTTTATCCTTTTGTGTAGCTTTTCAGTTTCTCCGACGTACTGAAGGCCACAGATCTTACATGTGATGAGATAAATCACATTCTCTGTTTTGCACGTTTTGTTTGGACCATGTATGTTTAGTTTTTCTTTAGTCACTGTGCTAGTGAATGTCTTGGTCTCTATCATATATTGACAGGTTTTGCATCTTTTATCGCCACAGGGTCCAGATTGGTAAGTATTGACTTATCTCATCTGATTATTCAATTTTAAGGCTATCCTAAATTTCATTCATCTAGTGAAAGTTTGAGATAATTAACGTATTATTCAAATTATGTATGCGTCATTTCGACTAAACAAGTTTATACATGTAAGTTCAAATCAGCTGATAGGTAAACAGGAAAGGAATATAAATACACAAAGAACTAGGTGTGTTTTTGTTTTGTTGGGTTTTTCTTCTTCAGTTTTTAAATGGTAATTCAATCATACTTGCCTGTAATGATCTCTCGAGATTCCAGAAAAATGCCGTAGAATACGGTCTAGTTGATTATATTTGTTGAAGTTTTTCAATATAATTGTTAATTTCGGGTTATAATTTCCCTAAGTTAATAATTGAATGGTTTGCGAACTGCCTCTTCTGTAACATCAAAGTGGTAATCTAGTTTTGTTCATTTCAATACAACTGAAGTATCTGTGTCTTTTCTAAAGGTGTCCGTTGACATATTTTGTCTCGCGTAACCAGGTTTCCATTTCATTTACCCCAAAGTCGCGTGACACATCGGCAATTATGCATCCACAAATTGCATTTGCACGACAATCCAAGATTATAACAGCATCCTAGTTCCGGTTTGTTAGTCCACGGTGCACAATGACTGTTCCAGCCACGGCATGCGATATCCTTGTTATCTCGGAAAGATCGTCTGAAAAGTAATGGACAAATGGACATAGCTAGATAAATTTAAATGTAGACTAAAACAGATCATTACATAATTGAGATGTATTACATAATTGAGATGAAAGCGTGTCAGGAGTTTCTCAAACGGAGAAGTGAAGCATACAAATATTTCATTTAAACATATCATTAATTTTGACTGCTGACAAAAAGGAGCTAGCTACTAGTTTTCAGAGTCGAGAATATGCCTTTCCCCTGCAGTCAATATGAAATTTACGTTAATAACAGCACAACTTTTATATGGTTTCACACAATCATGTGCAAGTCATCATTGAGGAAGGAACGACAGAAGAAGAAGAAGAAGAAGAAGAAGAAGAAGAAGAAGAAGAAGAAGATAACAGATAGACAGAGACAAAAAGAGTACATAAATATTACCATAAATGTATATTATGGTTGCAAATATTTGACAAGAGTAATACACCAAATCCAGTGCATACAACAATCAAAACTTTAGATGAAGTAACAAAATTGCTCCAATTTCAAATTATTCATGTTTTTGTTTCTAAAAGTTGGCGGTAGGATATAATTTTATGAAAGTAAGTTTTACAAATGTTCGTTTATCTGCATATGTATTTCAAATAATTTCTTTAGAAATCTTGCAAGACAAATCGCAATTCTCTCTTCTTCTGACAGATATTTTTTTTAAATATAAAATCGTTTAAGCCGATCCTCCATTTCATACAACATTCAAGGAAGGAAATTTATTTTGAAGTATTTTCATCGTATTTATCAACTTTGACTGAAATATGTTATTGATACGTTGAAGACTATAAAGACAATATCCAGTGGAAGTCAATAAAAGATAAAATTTCGTTTTTGGATTAAGTTCAGGAGAGACGGCTATAGCTTACATGAGAATAACATTACCTCAGTTTGGGTTGGAATAAAGTCAACCAGCATTGTCCTGACCAGTCGGCATTTGTTTGTAAATCTGTATTCATCAAATATTCAATTCAGTATTTAATATTTTATGAATAAACTAGTGAGCTTATTATCATGAAGACATATTCACCTCTATAAACGCAAAGTTTTACTACTGGATTCAGCAGTATGTTCATAAGTCTGATAAACCGTCAGAGAAAAAATCTGTACGAAAACTGTCAACACCATAGCCCTTTAATTCATGCAATGAACCTATATGCTAAACACGACTAAATGCTTTAGAGACATAGCAAAAGACTACAAATGTAACTCTAATTATTAATGGCAGTACGTTCTTTATGATACATGTCTATGATCCGGATACTTTATAATGAATTGCAACATCCTTTGAGTGAAGGTGATATTTAAAAATATTTCTTTTTTTCTAACACAAGTTAATAGCAAAATAGGCCTGTAATTTGAATGATCAAGGACACTTTCCTTAAGACAATTGGCATTTAACTATGGACGAAACCATTCATCTGAGGATATGGTAACTTATTTGATAGATTACCATGTGCTTGATGGATGGAAAATTTGTTGATTACAGCAGAAACGATTTCTTATGTTATTAAAATATTATGAATATTGCAATGACGTATGGAATTACTACGAAACAATCAAAGACAATTTAAAGCTAAGTTGGAATTATCGTGAATTTATTTAAAGGCATTTTGTGAATATAACAGTGATTCTTCTGCGTTGTTGGAACATCAGTACAATACAGACATCAGTCAGAATACATTTGACACTTATTCGGATTACCAGGAAATATTGGAATTGACCTTTTACCATTTTGGGAATTCATTCACTATACTGTAAGCTATTTTTAATTCTTTCACTTTATATGAGGAAAATAAATTACTATTGTGAAATATACAAAACCTGTTGATTATCACTTTTTCTTGTCACGTGTTTAAGACCCTTGATTCGTAACAAAAAGTAACTCATGAAAAGGAAATTAAATTTACAAAAAAAAAAATAAATTGCTTTTCACTATTCGACGCTTCTGTATTGATACTGTAGCCTGTTGTGAAAAGGTGTTGTTACAGTTATTGTAAATTACAATATAAATTGAAGAGAGAGAGAGAGAGAGAGAGAGAGAGAGAGAATGTCCTATATTTCTTATCAGTTCCTTATTTCATATTGGACTGTCCACAGTTTTATAATAATATTTCATCGCGATTTAAATTCTACCAGAAAATGCTTTAAGTGAAAATGAAAAAGAAAATGCTTTAAATGAAAATAAACAAGAGAAGAATTTTCTCTTCAAATTCATAGAGGCATCGGAAAGTACCAGACAGAGATAATAGAATATTTTATTAATTAATAGTGCTGAATACGTAGGTAATCGTATGTATTTAAGATTTAGAAATATTACATTTATATTGTTCAATAATTAAGTAATCGTATGTATATATGTCCTCTTTTGCGTATCCTGAGATCTGATTTGTGCCAAAACGTCGCGACATAAATCTGACATAAAACCAAATTAGACTCTACTCAGTAAACTTGTCATTCAGACACCATCGTGAATTTATTTGATTTATAAAGACATTAAAAAGAGAATTTCAGTGCGTGGTCAAATGTCAAGCTATGTCAGTATCAATAATATACTCACTATAAAATCAAGTAAAATTGTACTCTTCTGGTCTTGTAAGACTAGCAGTGACTAAAATCAACAAAACCATTGATGGCTGTTATATAATGATAAATATTATTTATATACTATACATTTAAAGTCAAATCTCATAAGCATACACCATATCCATTAGTCTGTACGCTAATTTCAAATACACTAAACTATACTACTTGTGTTAGACTCTTATCACTTACTGGCTACAAAACTATTAGAAACTACAGTAGATCATGTTGCATTTTCTGGAAATAGTTTCGTCTAACTTAAATGACTGGAATATTTAGTACAAGTTTCCTTTCCATAAACAACCGAATCACATTTATATTTTTCAATCATCTTAGGAAAGAGATGAATTCAATAAATATTTTATTTTATTTTTGTGTAAAAATTGTTTTCTATTGAGCACACAAGTATTCATTCTTCAGTAGTCAGCAGATTTACAGAAAACAAATCATATTATTTTAGTTTTTAAATGACTATATTCGGTCATAGATGATTTATAAAATTACATTCAACATCAAGTAGGCATATCAAAGCCTTACTTTTGTGATGCTTTCTATGTTAAAGTAAGCGCAACCGTTACACTACCAACCTTTCTGACAAGATATATAACTTATTTTCTGACTGAAATTTCAATACATCATTGGTTCATAACATTTACTATCAGAGAAACAATTCTTACTGAGTGCTCGATAATGAGCAACTGATATATTAAGCGTTATTGATTGACGCTTTTACGCTCTACTTCTATAAGTGATTAATGTTATGGAATAATCTTGAATAGATTTGAGCTATGAATCAGTAAATATGAATAGTATTTTGATAATAATAAGGATTTATCAGTTAAATATTAATAGTATTTTGATAATGATAGGGATCTATCAATAAATATGCAGAGTAATCTAAGATCAAGTTTATCAGGAATGTGCTCCTGTATCTGACAATAGAACACAAGTCTTCTGCATGTATTTTTGACATTTATTCTGACTGATTTAAAGAAAACTTGTATAATATTTGCATTCCTTAAAACCATTAAAGATCAGAATGATCTTTCGTCATCACCTGGTTATGAAATAAAGAACCAGTGATCTTGCCTATTTTTTCCGCATAAAATATTGTAATACGACGTCAGAAGATGCTAAAAGATACAATATTCGTGCCCGAATGATAAGTTTGCAGAACAATATTGTCCACGTCTGATTACTAATACAAATATAGAAACTGTTCCATCTTTAAGAAACAGGAAGAATGATCACGATCAGTCGTACCAGTTTTGTGTATTCCTAAGTCGTTCGAATACTTTTCTTAAAGGAAGGAAAACACCCTTGAACTGTAATTAAACACATGACTGGGTCAGTTCTAAATATCAAAATTTAGAGACATGTTATAATTTAGTATTACTTGAATCAATGTTGCGTTTAACTAATTTAACGTCATCCATCCATCAAACACCTCGTTTTATCGGCGAACATTCAACACAGGGTTTGTTTTCTATATTGAGGTTATAAATGAATCACGAATAATATGGCTACTTATCACACTCTCAAACACCCTTGTATTGGAAAATACGGAATTAAACGTTTTGTAATATCACTCTATCCAACACCTTTGTAACGCGAATTTCATTGTTTCGTATGACCACCGTGCTAAAAGTCCTTGTCGTTAAATATACGAAATTAAACGTTTTGTATGATCAATCTGTCAAACACCTTTGTCATTACAGATTAGGAATAAAACGTTTTGTACCATATATTATTTCTATTGATATTAAAAAGAGACATTATTTTAGATATCTTCTGGAGGTGGTATAACTAGGGTTTGGTTTTCCTTAACACAGGAAAGTTATCACGATCCCACGATTACCATCATCTTACTGGGAAAAAATGAAGCATTTTCTCGACGAATATTTTTCAAATTTCGTACAGGGTTTTATTTTATCTTGGGATATTTTTAAAGTTATAAAGAATGTTATAAATGTTATAAATGTAAAACTATCCCATCAAACTTCAAATCGTCATACTCTTTATGAAAGGAAAATACATTTTTAAATTAAATTAACCTATTTATAATTAAGCGATAATTCCTGGTTTCAGTATTCAAATATTATAAGATACTCTTTATTCCTGTCATACATCTTTGACCTTAAGAGCAACAACACTATTGCACTGAATAAGAAGCAGACACACACACACACACACACACACAAACACATTGTGACACATACACACTCAAACACACACATTTTGACACATACACACAGACACGCAGATATGTATTAAAAATTATAAGTATATAAAGCATTAACACCAATGAAAATTTTAAGTTGTTTAATGCAACCGACAAGAAATAGGAAATACTGATACGAAATATACATGTTCGATACCCATAAATATTTATTAATATCAATTGTTGAATATTGTTACGAATCTATGGTCTTAACATAAGAAACAGAAAAGAGCAGGCACAAAACAAATTTTGTAAAATTCATTAAGAAAATTAAAAAGTAAACTTATGAAATGAAATTACAGTATTGTCAAATAAATTGCAAATAGCCCTAACTGTTATATCACAAGTAAAAAATTATATGGTATTCCGATTAATTTCAGTACTATTTGTAATGAATTTCAGCCTTAAAAGTGCTGATATGCAAATAGCCTAGAATACTGTTGATATTATAACAGTCTTGATATATTACAATGTAATAATCCAAAATGTCTTGTTATGACTCTGTAGTTGAATTTTCTGTGATAGGAAATGATTTCTGTTTAAATCTTTTTATTTCATTTTTCTTTCATTTTTATATATTAAATGTAGTTATTATTATTATCATCATCATCATCATCATCATCATCATCATCATCATCATCATCATCATTATTATTATTATTATTATTATTATTATTATTATTATTATTATTATTATTATTATTATTATTATTATTATGCTAGCATGAGTCTAATGTTTTATTAGAAACATTGTGCTTTCTTAAGTGTGATTCATGTAAGCACAAGCTTTGTATGATAGTAAATTCGTCGCAAGTAAACATCCAGAAGTAGCTGTGCAACTGATTGGCTGATACTTGTTCAGGCTTTCCTAATGTCCAGATGCATTGTATACTATTTGTATTTATAGTCTCAGAAGATATGAAAAGCTAAGGTCAGTATTGCTCTAGAGTCATTTGATAAACAAGTGCCATCATGTACGCTTACTATTTTGTAACTCTAACATTCGATTGTAATAAATTGATTTGTAAAATGAGTATACGAACATGTGCTCTTATACAATAAGCAAACTAAACTATGAAAGTTAACTACTTTTCAAAACGTGTTAGAATAAGAAATTCTAAGAAAACTTGTATTCCTCAACCAATCAGTAGGAAAACGTAATTTTTGGGTGTACATGTAATAATCAGATTTTAGAAGGTCCCCCCTCTCTCTCTCTCTCTCTCTCTCTCTCTCTCTCACACACACACACACACACACACACACACACACACACACACACACACACACACACACAGAAAACCTACAATGTTTTTTATGAAAGGCAAAACTATTGTCTTGCTGGGTAGAGAAAGTAATTTATTCCTCATAAATTTTGTGCTTAGTGTTGTGATGCAATGTAGCAATGTTTGTAGCAGTGCAAAAGTTGTAGATGTCTCGTAAATGTTCGCGTAGCAAATTTGCCGTGTTCAGTGTGACACGTAAGCAGTTAAGCTAAAGAACTATTAGGTACTGTGTTATATCGCTAGACTTAGGTGATTTTAATGTCCCTGGTTTGAGGCGTGATTGATTTTTAATTAAGATCTGATAAGTCAGACAGATGGGTGAGGCAAGATGAATTTGTGGTCTATGTAACGGAAACTGACAAAGTTGTATTGATGCAGAGACAATTTTCTATTTCTTGAAATAAGTGTCAAAATGTTAAACTTTCTAGAACTCCGTTTATTAATAAAGCTCAGAACAGAGACTCTAACCTGCGAAATAGAGACCCATAATAGCCTTTATTATCTGTTTTAATTACGATATGACATCTGCGTAATTTGAGAAGGGATATTGTTCTATTCCAAAAGTGAAAACATGACAAAATATTTAGGTCCCTATCGATCTGCTTTGCGAGGAAAATAACTCGATGTATACTCTTATCCAGAAAGGGCAGAGAGAAGACAATCAAACTACTGTTGGTGGAGAGAGAGAGAGAGAGAGAGAGAGAGAGAGAGAGAGAGAGAGAGAGAGAGAGAGAGAGAGAGAGAGAGAGAGAGAGAGAGAGAGAGAGACATTGACCGGCAAGCAGCCAGGTTACACAGGCATGCTAGACAATTGATTTCAATCGCTCACTCGATTTCATGATGAAATTTGTCTTATCGGTATTAAATAGAACGCCAAAATTCATTTTTTAGAACTTTGTAGTTATCTAAGAGAACTGTATCCTTCCAATGTTATGTTTAATTTCATTTTGCTTATCTAATTAATTATATTGTTATACGGGGGCTCGTGTTGTTCTGCTCTATATCTCTGCTCAGATTTCTTTTTATTCCATCTATTGTTTTCATAGTTTTATTATCCACTTGATATAGCACCGTGGTAAATCATCTTTCAGATAACGACAACCAACCCTAACACTCCTTTACAGCGATATAGCCCGTATCAGGCGACTATTAAATGAACTTTATGGATGGAATAAATGGAAATCTGACCAGAAATACAGAATAGAACCAGGCGATGACCCTATATAAAGAATATAGCACTTTAACTAATTAGATACAATAAAATAAATTTGTGCAGGGCCAGGATATACCTCAATCATAAAAACATATCAACTCAATGTTCTAAAATGCAATTAGCAGTTCCGTTTATACTTGGGGTCGACTTGAATTGGAACACTCTCAGGTTCCTTTTGGCCTCACACCGCCTTTTGTGGCCTCATTTAGTCATTTAGTCATGAAATCTCTTATATTTAGTTGTAAAATCTCTTATACTTAGTCATGAAGGATATTCTTCTCTAAAAATAAAATAATTGCTGCTTAATTCTTTGGTCATCCCTTATTTCCTAAATTGAACAACATTCCACTTTTCAATACACATGCATCACATTTCACAACAGACACTCTACTGCTAATTTGCTTCAGGTTATAACATTGCATCCGATGCACACAATGACGTATTTGTTTACACACACTAGCTTCTTTTTCCATTGAGAACCAAGATGGTGAAAGAAAATTAACATATTTCTCCAATAGAACTAGTTACTGGTGCTAAGTAATAGATAGCATTATCCGCTCTCATATAATAAAAGTTAAGCAGCAGTTGTGTGAACGATTTAGCGCTTACTAAATGTCGGACTCGTGTCCACGTACGGCTGTTCAAATGTAATACAATTAATTTACGGGCTAAAATAATTTGCATCTTATTAAGGGGCCCCGAGTGGTCTAAACAGCTTTCCGTTACGGGTCACTGCCAGCTCATCTGTCTGTTTGGGTTCAACTCTCGGCCAATGTGGATTTGTGAGAAAGCTTGCCAGTAGCTTCTCGATGGTCGGTGGTTCTATTTCGAGGTTTTCCGGTTCATCCTCCACCATTAATACTGGCTGCCATGTATAGCCTATCGTGAGCTGGAAAATGGGGTAACAAAAAACAAAAAGATTAAACAAAAATTACGTCATAGCTTATACTACGCTATTGCTAACTAACAATTCCTCGGCAGAAAGTATCATACACGCCTAATAAATGATCAGTTCTTCACTTACATGATACGTATATCATTTAAGATAAATTCTTTTTATCATTTATCCTGAGACTCATATCAAACAAACATATATGAAATAAGACACAGTACCTAATGCATTGAAGTTCGCTCTTTTTTCCCATTTCGCAGAACCTTCTGCTTATACCACTGTTTACGTGTATCTCATAGGTTCTAGCTAGATGTCTTTCGCATAACCTTCACTAGAGTTTCACCCATCCCCAGAGTCAAGATCTTTCGCCTTGCGCAGAAACTCGACTGCCTGTTAATGCTGTGTAAGATATTTGTAAAACAGGAGACTTAACCTGAAAACACACCACCAGCCTTTAACTTTAGACCACTCGGCCACAAACCATCAAATCTCACGTTTATCTAACAGCCATTTGTTAAGACCCCCCCCCCGCAGGGTTTGGAAAATTCTACATTATCCCGCTTCCCTTCCAATATATATATATCTGCAAAGTTTCCACTCATGACAACATTTCAACCTCTATAAACAAAAACGGAATCTTTACCCGTGTCCAATTTCGCATGATATAGTTATCAAACGGAATCTCATTAATAATCAATCAAGTCATAATAGGACTTACTAAAGTATTAGTATACCTAAATATGTTACTGATTTAACCAGATGAAAAATCGCATACATCAATTACAAAATCGCTATATGTTACAATGACATCTGCAAGTTTAATTCGGTTACACTAAGAAGAAAAGGCTATTTCGTCTTCTTTAATTAATGCTATGCTTAGTATGCGTATAGAAGGTTTAGTTCTCATAAAGTTATGGCATGCTGAGTAGAGAAGGTTTAGTACTCATAAATTAATGGCATGGGTTTTAGTGAATGCATATGCACGAGGTATTTTTGAAGCAAATATTAGTCTTTTCCTGAAACTATACATGAAGGCAGACGTTGGAAAACTCAACGTTGTTATATTCAGATTTGCAACGGTAATGAAACCGCACTTATTCTGAATTTGAAATGCCTATTGATTTTAGTACATTTCAACATATTTATTTTAAATGCAATAAATTAATAAAGAGATCAAAATTATGATATGCGGAATTACAAAACAAAAATTATTTTGCTCAAATTGATGAAATTATTAATGGATTGGACTGTATGTTCATTAGTATAGACCTGGTTCTATTTCTTTTTGTTTGTTGTTTTATCTCCAACTGTATGTTTTTAAGTATGTTTATTTTACGCACTGATCACTCAGTATTGTCGTTCACCATCTTTGTTGCTATAAATTAAACAGTCAGTATCAATATTATTAATAAATGTATATTAGAGAACCATTTTCAGCTAGATTAGCTCGAGAGCGACTAGAGACAATTAGAAAATATCTAACCGTCAGCAATTTAGTTAAAGAACATTTACAATCTCGTAAGGAGTCTTAGGTGGAATTTGCAGGAGGTGCAGAAGAATTATTTAAGCCGATTGTCGAACTAACAAAGAAAATTGTTAAAACAACTAAGGCAACGTAGAAAGCTCTTGAAACATTGCCTGTTGATATTGCTGGTCATATTTAAGCGGCTCAACCTGGTGCTTAACCAAAACCTCAACAACAGCAACCAAAACCAGAACTAAGATAATAAATACATTTACGCATAAACATATTGTTGCTATCAAGGACAAAGACCAATTATTTAATATTGCCTCGTATGGTTATTATGAAAGAAAAAATTTTTGTAAAACCAGAACATTTTAAATTTCTTAAACGTGCTGATTGGATCAAGGATGTATAGTGCATCGCTACTGATATACCAGAAATCAGATCCGAATAAAGATTTGATGATATTCTCTCTCTCTCTCTGTATATATATATATATATATATATATATATATATATATATATATATATATATATATATATATATATATATATATATATATATATATATATATATATATATATATACGGTTATCACCATCACCAACATTATCACCACAACTTAAATTACCATCACCACCACAACCACTACTACAGCAAGAGCTACAACAACAAAAGCTACAACAACAAGAGCTATAACGACGTCAACAACAACTACGAAAACAACAACAAAAACTAAAAGCACCAAAACCATTTAAGCAATCACTTTGTGGTTATCCAGAATAACCAAAAAAACACCAACGAAACCAAGTAGAAAAACTTATAAGGAAGATGAATATTATGATGTCTCTGGAGCAACTGAAATTGGTTTAAGAATTGGTTTTATTGCTTGTCCCAACAACGTTCTTGCTGATGTTAATCGATTAAAAATCTTCATTGATGTTAATCGATTATAAATCTTCATGTTAATATTTCCACAGAAATCATTAATGAAGCAGCTGATATTTGTCAACGATTATTTGCAGTCGGTTCCTCATTAATGAAATCGCCGATGACTACCCCAGTGACTAAGTCACTGGATTGAGTATGTAATTAAATACAGTTATTATAATGAAATGATCGTACATAGTATTCAACGTGGACCACCCATGCTCAGGGCAAAAAAATCTCGATTACCAGTATACAAAACGACCTACGGAGATGGATAAGGCGATGTTGTTCATGGTATAGTCTCAAAAGCAATACCGATCTCAAAGCAGCTGAGTATGCAAGCTATTAATGTTGTTCGTAATAAAGGTATTGATATGTTGTAGTGAAGTGCTGAATGCACTTGATACTATATCAAAATCAACAAAAACACGTCATAAAGTTGTTTTTGAATATCCCATATTGTCACATTTAACCCGACATTGATAAACATAATGGTAGATATTTGCGGAAGATCTGTTCGTAGTATAGCTCGGTCTCAATATGATTTGTCTAAATATGCAATTCTCGATCAGCTCGATGAGATTGACGATTTATTAAATATTACAAGTATGGATCAAAATGAAATGGTTGTTTCTTAGGATGAACAAGGACGATTAAAGACGAGTAATATACGACTGCCAGATGTACTCATACGAATTCAAGCCGCAGTTGACAACATCGTTACTTTTACTGATCTAGGTAAAATATAAGATTCCGGTAAGTTTGCTAACGATTATATCAAGAAGGCTGGCGATTCATTCATGGGTAGCATTTTCAAGAATGGAAATAAATTATTTACCCTGAAAACTCAACAGCAGATAATGTCGCTGTCACAACAATTACGTCGACGATCAATAATCTAAGTACGTATTAGGCAAAGGTGGTATAATGCGTGCATTTCTCAACATGAATGATAATGGCAATAATAATCTCAGACAACGATTAACAATGAAAATGAGCATATTTAAAACTGATTTTACTAATCACATTGGTATTTTTTTAAAAATTTTTTTTAGCAGAAACGGAAACAGAGCATCAAATGAAGTTTTGGAAATCAACCATCGGCTGAAATAAAGCTCGCTGATATTAACACAAGAATCAAAGATATTGTCAGTGGAATTCCAAATATCGTTCAAAACGAGTCTGATTAAATTGCTCACAAGCAGATTAAAAATATTTTTGCACAGTGGCTTCGGAATCAACAACACGATCACAGAAAACAATACTCTCAAACACATTAAAGAAGTTCCCAGTGTGCATAGATTGTTTGTGTTTAGCAGTGCAAAGTTTAGCATATTTACCATACTTCCATGGCGTCACTCCACCTATGATTTCTCTGGAACAGTGTCTATAGTGTTAAACAAAGATGTCGAAGAAACTTTTATGCGGAAAGCATTTAGCAAAAAATTTAACTGCAGCGTCATACTGGTGGTGTCTGAAATTTATTGCTGAAATGCCACAATTAATTACTTAACGTCATAGAATAATGAATCAAGTGACAGTCACTTATTACTTCAACGTCACAGATATAATCAAGTATGTGAACATATGACTAAACTAAAAATATCATTGACAATTATACAGTAAAAGTAAAATCTATCGCAGACGCATGGTTGTCATTGATATAGTTGTTTACTCAATTTCTGCTATTGTTGCTGGATCTGGATTATTATTATCAACAATAACAATAACAGCGATTGCAGTTATAACAATTATTTGTTTTAATTTTAACGACTATCGCAGGTATTCTCAGTATTATCCTCTAAAAAGAGAGTGGCATGTACATCTGATAATATTGCGCTAGTACATAATACAATTACACACAGAAACAGCAGCGAATTAAATAATAGCAATAATAATATCAAGGTCCGAACATCGCTCAGAGGTTGAGTCGATATAATTATTGCAACAGATCGTCTCTAATACAACACAGTAAAAAACTACAATAATTGTATTATGTTCGACCACTACCTTAATTGCGAGTTTATTGGTGGACTATAGGAAAATAATTCATTAGTATTCGCAAATAAAAATAAACTGATGGAAGTCCCGATTGGCAAGTAGTTAGTATCCCCACTGGCAGTTATCATATAGAACAGATCAACAATGAATTCCAACGCAGAATTAAATCCAATACAGGAAAAGAATTAAAATAACAATTCCAGCTTAAGAAATGGCATTATCAGTGGTGATTGAAATAAATTCCTCTTATTATTAAGTAGATATTTATCAAAATTCAAATAGATCAGTAATTGGATGGCCTGAATTTACACCAGCTTATCAAGCCAGACAAGAACCAAAAGACATTGAATTTAAAAGGGATAAACGAATATTATTAAAGCAACCAGAATATCGAAAAACTAAACGAAATCATGGCTATTTTAGAATAGAATATATTGCAATACATGGTATGGAATTTTACACTGATATAGATATTCCCGTTAATAAAGATTTCTTTAAAACATTCAAATGATGTAAAAAGTGAATTTTAAAATATTTATGATAATTAAAAAATTTATTTACTTCCATATCTCAGCATTATTTTGAGGATATGAAATGACAACCAATCGATACAATACATCACATAAACGCAGTTGCATCAGACCTCGATCTTATAAATAATACAATTATGAATTTTTTATTATTTATACAGCACCAATGTTATTTATAAAACTATCAAACAAAAACACAACTACTACCAACATTTATACTTTCCGGATTAAACCCTCAGAAGCTAAAAAAATTAGTTAAGGATCTTATTGATTAATACTTTAAAAGAATATGTGATTCATGGAGCAAAAATGCCGCCGTAGCCTTTCTTAAATATAAAAAAATCCGTATGGCGCAGGTCGTCATATCTAAAATGATATTGTTAAATAATATACACAATCGCAGTCAATCTACTATGCGATGAAGTTGATAGCAGTTATCAAGTAGATCTTTCAAAGTCTAACCAGGCCCTGCAAGGATAAATTACATGTATACACGCCTCATATCCCACCCGGGTGGCTCATTTTATCTAAGCCAATTAACCAAGTCTACCTACGTGTACATAATTCATTACTATCAAGAATAAATTTCAATCTCACAGACAAGACTGAAAACATTATTGATCTTCGTGGATAGACCTTATATATTAATTTGCATATACGCTCGTAAAAGGTCCAAGTAAATATTATAATTTAGAGAAGAAAAAAAATGATTTTGAAATTATTTATTTTGTATGATATTATATTTGGATATTGAAATAGAAACATATTCTCTGACAAATCAAAGATAAAATAGTTATTTTATCAAATACAGTCACAATCTACACATTTTAAAAAAATATATACATTTTCTCTCAAAGCGCAAACAAAACTTTGTTTTCCACCGATGTTTTCTATGATACTTTAATATATAATTAAGCGCAATAACTTTGCTCTGTCACTCTGCAGTGGAAATTAAACGAGTATCTCCCTTGTAATACATATAATTTATTATTATTTCAGTCAATACAGACGACAACATATATTAGTTTAAATTGACTGTTATAGTGATTTATTTATTCTTTGTAAGCAATTAGCTGTTAGTAAAGCAGCAATTTGTAACAGAGATATTGATGCCTCTTTTGACTGATAACCTTAAGTTCAGGTAAATTGATACAATGCGATGAATTTTAAATCAAGGTTATTTTTAGCTCGTGACATGTATTTTGAACACTAAAGAAACGCATGCAGAAAATACAATGTGTGGTAATATTTTAGTGTTGTTATGTTTGAAAAATTGAAGTAAATTAAGTCTACAGTTTTATAATAGTTATACATTTTATTCAGTATCAACTGCTCGCACATACTTTATGTTTCTTTACTGCTGGTTAACTATATAATAATATTTCAACATTTATGTGAGACAGGTTATTGGTCTAGAGGTAAAAGCGTTTGTATTCGTACTCAAGGTCCGTGGTTCGAGACTAGAGACATATTTTGATGAAATTTGTCTTATAATTGGGTGCATACATATATATATATATATATATATATATATATATATATATATATATATATATATATATATATATATATATATATATTCATATAAGTCTAATATGTTGTTTATTTGAGTCGTAAATGTGACGCATGTGAGCACGTGCTGTGTTTAACAAAT
>JAEAOA010001321.1:2281094-2383028 GCA_016746295.1 Potamilus streckersoni
TTTTTTCACCCTTTCAAGCGTACTGGATCCACCAAGGGATCACGTGTGTCAGGGATTAATTAAAATAGATGTAATAAACTGTGAAACTGCAAATTATTGGCAAGAGCTCAAACAGATTCAACAAAAGTTGGAATAAAATAACTCACGACACTTCCATGAAACTCACAGCCATACTTTGTAAAAACGGAAATCATCAATATCTAGTCAAATCAGCAACCATTGAAGAACTAAAACATCAGCTCAATTCCGTCTCAACAGAAGAACAATTGAAAACGTTTTAGTCCAAATTAAATAAAGATCAACAAAGAATCTCTTCGAAACTATACAAAGTCAGAGATAGAAAACTTAGAAGTCATGATCTATTACCAAAGGACTGTTGTGAAGAAACTTCAATTGACGAAATTTCTTCTAAAAACAAACGTAAGAAGAAAAATCTCCGCAAAAGGAAGAATTGCAAGCACTCTGTAACAAACACTAATGCAACTGTTACTAACACAGTAGTCAACATCTCCAATTTAGAACTTACTGATGCAGAAATAAAACTTTTATTGAAAGGTTTGAGTTTCTGTCCCCGTCCAAAAACATACGACAGAGGGAAGCTTAAGAATGACACCGAAGAGTTCATCCGCCGACTAAGACTCAACAAAACCAACTTAGTCAATCTGGACCCTGTGGCGATAAAAGATGCAAAACCTGTCAACATATGATAGAGACCAAGACATTCACTAGCACAGTGTCTAAAGAAAAACTAAACATATATGGTTCAAACAAAACGTGCAAAACAGATTGTGATTTATCTCATCACATGTAAGATCTGTGGCCTTCAGTACGTCGGAGAAACTGAAAAGCTACACAAAAGGATAAACCTTCATAGATCTGACTGGATGACAAAAAAAAAGCTGTACAGACGCCCGGTCGCAGAACACTTCTCCTCCCCTGGTCACACTTTCAGTGATATAATACTTATCGCTATTGCTAACAACCACAGCTGCTAAAGTTCCGAAACCAGGAAGGAAAAGGAACCATACTGGATACGCCGCCTTAGAACATTGAAACCAAGCGGTCTAAACCAAGAAGACTAGAAAATGAAAACTATGTACTAGTAGAATTTAACATTTTCTAAATCTTCTTTTTATCCTTCAATTTTTACTATAAGAATAACCGGTATAGAATCAAATATCCGGGATATAATCTGCGTTACATATGTACAAAAAGTAAAAATAGATGTCGCTTTCGCTTGTAGACTTTTAGGGAATTATACACCGTTTTCAGTTTCCGCAACTAGTCTATAATCCAAGCTGGTTGTATTTATAGTTTTAGCTTATGTAAAGACAGCAATGTAGAGCTTTACAAACACAACTGTTTTGTGTTTATTTGTTTGTCGTATATATGTTTTGTATTTGCCTTTGAAAAAGACTCATTAAGAGTAGAAAGTGCTTAGGCAAGTTAGTTACTAGTTTCGTACTGTTTGTCGTCAGTTTATTGCATATATATATATATATATATATATATATATATATATATATATATATATATATATATATATATATATATATATATATATATATATATATATATGCATGCATGTATATATAATGATTCAAACAGAAAATAAATGTGTTTGGTTAAAAATTGGACATATTTCTTATTGTAATAAGTCATGCGTAAACAAATACTGCGATTACCATGTGCAAAGTATCAGACATGGTAGTACCGGACCAAAACCATGCATTCAATGTGGTATTGGAGTTAGAGGAAAAACGCAATTATGTGAAAATTGTGAAGGTAAAAAATATAGCGAACTTAAACGATATTATGACAAAAAAAGATATATCGACAGGTAAATCCCCTATAAAGACAGAAAAGGATTATCTAACCAGTTTTCAAAAATAATGATTTAAACAAATAAATATTATATACAAATGGAGCAAAAAGAATTTATGAGACATCCAATATATACGAATTACGAGGCATCCAGAGATGGTGTTATTAGACATTGTAGACTAAAGAAACCACTCGGTAATCTTAATAATGTTGGTTATTTTAATTTAGTATAAACAGAAATAAAAATTATTTTTCACATAGGTTTATCTTTTAATGTTTTAAGGGAAAATCAAAGATGGATTTATTATTGACCACATTGATGGAAATCTTCAACATAACGAAATTTCTAACCTGCAGGCTATTACGCAGAGTCAGAATTCCAGACGTGCAAATACAGGAAGGTGTAAATTATTTGGAAAGAGAGCGATTAAATCCATAAATACAGAAAACCGACCAAGAAATAATTTTTCCAACAATACGTGCAGCAGCTAGATATTTTAGCATTCATCCACAATCGGGACAATCTGTCGCAAATAAAACATATAATTCTGCATATTCAATAAAGTATGACCAAAAGATTATATTTGAGTACATATAATAACTGTCAGAACAATATTATTTTACTTTATATAAAGTTCGATTCTATCAATCTTGCCAAGGGTTCTATTTAGCTATAATCATATCTATAGGTCCACCTTCATTATCGCTATTCTTCGTTTTACTGTCATTTATTACAGAATCAAATATCATAATCTTTCTCAATTGCATCACACAATTGTCTCGTTTTTTTCTTTCATATTCGTGAGATAATGCGCTTTTTATCTTTTCGATTGAACGCGCAAGAGGCGTAAATAGCTTTCCTTGTGTGTCGTTTACCAATTCTAAAGATTCTAACATAGAACTATAGATTGACTTTACGAATCTGTAACTGGAAGATAATGTGAAATTATTTTGAAATTTTCTTTGTTGTAACGATTCAAAATCACACAAAATTTTTCTGCATCAAGACCGTCAGATAACTGAATTCAGTCATGTCATGCTTTAATTTTTCAATAGCAGAAACAATGGCTTTGATAGTTTCAATGTTCATGATATATATATATATATATATATATATATATATATATATATATATATATATATATATAGATATATATATATATATATATATATATATATATATATATATATATATATATATATAAATATCTTCATTTTTTTCTCCTACTCTACGAGCGTATATACAAATTAATATATAACGTCTCCCCGCGCATGTCCACAATATTACCATATTGATTTGTGAGTTTGAAATTCATTCTTGACAATAATGGATTATGTACACGCAGGTAGACTTGATTTATTGGCTCAGATACAATCAGCCAGCCCGGAAGGGATTGGATACTAGATGAATATAATATAGATATCCCTGCTGAGCCTGGTTAGACTTTGAAATATCGACATGATAACTACTATCAATTATATCGCACATTAAATTCATTGGGATGTTGGATGTTATATTAACAATATTAGGTGAAATATGACGACCTGCACCAAATTAGTTATTATTATATTTCAGAATTAATGGTGGCGGAAATAATGTTTTCCATGAATCGCACATTCCTTTAAAGTGTTCATCAATAACATCATTAACTGATTTCTTTAGCTCATTAGAGTTAAATCCGGGAATTATAAATATTGGTAGCTGTTGTGCTGTTATTTTATAATGTTTCATAAATAATCTCGTTGCTGTATAATTAATGAAAAAAATCATAATAGTTTTATTGACAAGATCGAGGTCTGCTGCAATGGCGTTTAAATGATGCATTGTTTTGATTATTTGTCGTTTCACACCCTCAGAATAATGTTGAGATATAGAAGAAAATAAATTTTTCATATTATTATGAACATTTGCAAATTCAGTTTTTATATCATCTGAGTATGTTTTAAAGAAATCTTTATTAACGGGAAAATCTTTACCTGTAAATGTGCATGCCTTTCCATTTCAAGTGCTGTATTATATTTTATTATGAGACTATAACCATAATAAATCCGTTCAATCTTTTGATATTCTGGTTGTTTTAAAAATATTCGGTTATCTGTTTTAAACTTTTCGATTTTTGGCTCTGGTGAACCTTGATAAACAGGTGCAACTTCAGGCCATCCTAACTCTGATCTAACCGAACTCTGATAAATATCCACAGCATAATCAGGAGAATTTATTTCAATCACCGACGATAATGTTGGTTCGTAAACAGTAATTGCTATTTTAGACTCTTTTCCGGTTAAAGACTTAATTCTGCGCTAGAATTCTTCATTAATCTGTTCTAACTGATAACTACCAGTTGGAATACTAACAACTTGCCAATCGGGAGTTCCATCAGATTTATTTTTATTTGCGAATACTAATGAATTATTTGCTGGTAATCCACCAAATGGTTTTGATCTAATATTAGGCCAGCTATAATAAACCCGTAACTGAGCCAATGATATCTCTTTTACTAAAATTGCAGTTGGAAAATTAACGCTAAATTCAGGATTGGTCGAATTAATTAATGTTATGGTAGTTTTTGAAGGAGTTGTATTAGCAACGATCTGTTGTAATAACTCTCTTGACTCAATATCCAGGCGATGTTCAGTTGCTGATATTATTGTTATTATTATTGTTTAATTCTCCATTTATTTTGTCACCAGAATCACTAACAATTCTGAATGCTTCATCGTAGGTTTTAATTATCGTTACGAACTCCTCGTCAGATATTTTACCATCACTGAGATACGTGCAAATATACACAGATAGTTTAGAGGAGGTTGCTGTTGCTGTGTGCAATTTTATCATATACTCACGCAATTTTTCATTCGCACATGTAGCTATCTATTTAGCAATAATACTAAGAATACCTGCTATAGTTGTTAAAGTTGAAACAATAATTGTTATAATTGCTGGAGCTGTCATTGTTAAACTGAATACACAATTATATCAATGACGACCATACGTCTACGATATTTTTTTACTTTTACTGTATAATGGTCGATGGTATTTTTTAGTTTGGCCAGACATTCACATGCTTGATTATATCTGTGACGTTGAACGTCGATAGATGACGTAGTTATTTGATCCATTATACTATGATGTTAAGTAGTTAATTGAGTTACAAATTCCAAACACCACCAGGCCATATATTTATCAGACGATTCCAGTGTAAATGTTTCCTCTGAATCTTTACCTAATACTACAGATATAGTTCTAGAAATATTACCAGTTGATGGAGATTTAGTGATTATTATAAAATCTACACCGCTAAGTACGGATATCCTATATACACCAGCGACATTTGCTGTGTATTTGATGGTTTTATTTTCTGGTGTCCACACTCCAGATCCAGATGCAATGGTATACACAATATTTTTAATCTGCTGGTGAGGAATTTTAACCAGACTATTTTTTAAACAATATCCAGAATTCACTAATAATATCGTTGAGTTTTGTGTTAATATCAGTAAGTTTTATATCAACATTTGGTGGACTTCCAAAATTCGTTATCAGTCTTATTCACGTTTCTGCGAAAACTCAAAAATGTGTTCAAGTGACCGGCAAAATCAGTTTTGAGTGTGGCAATTTCATTAGTGATTGGAACTTCTTTATCATCGACGTAATTTTTTTGTAGCAGCATCAATCTCAGATTCTGGTATTTTTAAATTACTAATACTATTAATATTCATATTGAGAAATGCATGCGTTGGTTAATACGTACTTAGATTCTTGATCGTCAACATATTATTTTGTTGTAGCATCACTATCTGTGGTTGGATATCCCAGATCTGTAATTTTTTTTCTGTTCATAATAACGTCTCCACTAAATACACCTCCAGTCGTCTTGACATAATCGTTAACTGACTTACCGGAATCTTGTATTTTACCCTGATCAGTAAAAGTAACGATATTATCAGCAACTGCAGTAGGAATTCGTATAAGAACGTCTGGTAGTCGTATATTACTCGTCTTTAATCGTCCTTGTTTGTCCTCAAAGACAACTTCTTCATTTTGATCCACATTTGTAATATTTCATAAATCGTCGATCTCATTTCTAAGATGATCAAGAGTTGCATATTTAGATAAATCACCTGGCTGCTAAGCTTTAACACGAGCAGATCTTCCGTAAATATCTACCATTATATTTACTGATGTCTGTTTAAATGTGACAATGTGGTATATTCATGCACGACTTTATGAGGTGGTTTTCCTTGCGGTGCCAGGGATATAGCATCAAGTACATTAAGTACTTCACGATCACATATTGGTGGATCAGTTAATATTTGTGTAGGTAACGTTGAATACCAGACTGGAGTACTTTGCATGTTGTTAGCATAGTCTAAAAATTCGTTTGGTGGCGCTAATCCATATGAATCAAAATAAATAATTCCACGTGGATCAATTGCATACGCTACCCAATGAGTACCTGGACCAGAGTTTTTATCGAGATTTATAATACCTGTTTCAGTATTGTTTTGTTGTTTTGGTAATTGATCGCGCATGAAAACACCTCTAAAGTATTTTTTTAAAAATTTTTTAACAGCATCGAGTAAATCAAAATTGGACATAGGTGATATCAGTAAACCGTCCAGGGAAGTCTTAGGCCTTTTCCGTACCATGAAGTCGGGGTCCCTGGTAATCTGAGAACTTTTCCTTTTTTTTTTAGATATTCCCTTTCCGGTCGCTTCCTTTAATGCCATGCCAGCAGCAGTTCCAACAGCACCTAATGCAGCTGCCTTTGCTACTGCTGGTGCTGAAGCGGCTATTAATGCTGGTATAGCTGCGAGAAGGGGGAATATACCACCCATTTTAAATGTATCTTTGATAGCATCCGCAGAAAGACTACGTTTGACGCCTTTATTTAATTTTTTTGCTTCATTAAAGTTTTTGAATTGACGCTCGGTTAACGATAATTTATTTGAACCGCTCATCTGATCTCGCTTTAACGATATTTTTATTTCATAGTTATTGTTTAATGCCGATTGTAGTATTTTGATCTGACCAGGAGTCGGACTCACACTAACGTGATGATATGACATTATTAATATTATGAATGATCTAGTTACATGTTTTCTACTGGCGCATCAATTACTCTCATTTGTCCACCAACACCTTCGAGTAACATTGATTTATCGCTAAGTATAAAAGCAATTGCTCTGTAATTAGGGATAGCTCCGGCATCTCTATTAACACGAGCTCGAAAATGTATATCAACTACTGATTGTCTGGTTTAATCTAAATGTTCTAGTGAAAAGTAATAAATCGGATACAGCGTTGTAAAATCCAGCTGCGATATTTCTAAACCAGTATCAAAGTTTTGATCACTTCCCATAAACGACATAAGACGATGATATACACGTGCTACATGATTTTGATCGAAATTTAATAAAATATCTTCGGATGGTTCTTGATGTCCGTTTATTCTTAATGAAACATCAGAAACACCGAGTTTATCAAATACCATGATACTACGCGTTTGACCATTTACTCGTGTAGTATCTTGAAATGCAATAAATATGTGTCGCGGTGCAGAAACACCCTGCTGAGAAGCTATTTGCCATGTGAATAAACCGTTAATATTACTCTGGATAGCATTTGTGGTCATTGTTAACCATGATAAAACTGTTTCACCGCCTTGACTCATGAAAGATAGTAACTGATCTTTAGATATCTTTGGAGTCATTACTGGCAGCCAGAGCGAAAATTTTGTTAGTATAACTCTACCAGCATCATCAGCAGGTCGCCATATTACATCATCGTCGGTTGCTTTTCGTACCAGCACAACTGTATGTTTGGCTCCAAAAATCACTTTTCTGACATTTCTACAAAATCCAAAGATATGTGATAGTGGAATCACACACGAAAATCTTCTACTTCCACCCTGCAACATCGATCGACGTGATGTGAATCCAAGTTGAAATTTGCATTCATCGATAATACTGCAGTGGTAGTGATGTCCCCGGCGGCATTTCTCACATTACCAATACTTACGTTTCTATTTTCTGGAAAATCAGTTGTATCTTTTGCAAATATTATTGATGGACCAGCTGATCATGCATAATCGTCACTGTATCTTGCAAGACCAAGTATTGTTGTAGCAACGTCGACATCTTTTTTAATTGATTTAATATTTTTTCCGTCAATCATATACGAAGCGCTATCAAACAATTCCATAATACCATTATTAACAAAACCAACACTAATTTCGGCTGCATATTCAGTATTATCATTTTTTAAAATTTCACCTTCGATTTCAATAAATGCTTCTGAGGGCAGGAAATATCTACTTGTAGCCTGAACCTGTAGTCCGATTCGTCCACGCTGATTTGGTGTTCGTGCGTCATAAGAATAATACTGATAATCACGCACAGACTCATCTTTGAGAACTGGTGCGTCCATGTCGAATGCGGGATCACTTATACGTTTAAACATATTTATTATAATTATTATCTAAAACGAAGATCACTTCGGGAAGTGAGACCACTTCCTGCTATCAGACTAGCGGTTATATTTTTTTCCTTCTCAGACATCGGGACATCAGCCAACTCTACTAGTTTTTTTATTAGCGGCTTGATTTATTTTTTTACTTACACTGGAGGGCATCACTTCAGTGCTAGGCAATTTCACCGGCTGAGGTCGGACAGGTTGTGGTCTGCGTATTAATCGTGCTGGTCTATCTTTGATTACTGAGAATATTTTACTGGCAAGGTTACCAGCAGCATCTATACCTTTTTCATGAACAACATCAATAGCTTTCATACCCAGCTGCTTTGCAATTGGTATTGCTTTTGGGGCTATTCTTCTAAACAGAACCTGAACAACATCACTTAACCCATCTCCTTATATTGCTCTGTAAATTGGTATTCGAGAGTTTATTACCCTGACCATGGTAGGTCCACGTTGAGCACAATGCACAATCATTTTATTATTAATTGACTTTATCACTAATTGTATCTAATCACAGTGACTTAGTCACTATAATAATTATCGCAAACTTCATTAATGAGAGACTGATACACATCAATAACCATAATACCGCCACTAAATAATCGTTTACAAATATCTGCTGTTTCATTAATAATTTCTGGGGAATTATTACCAGCTCGTTTTCCTCCAATGAGGATTTCTAGTCGTTCAAGATCAGCGAGAACATTATTGGGACAAGTAATAAGACCACTACCTAGACCGCTTACAGTTGCACCAGAAGTGTCTTGAAATACTTCTTCTTCACTTGGATCGAATGGTGTTATTTTACTTCGTGTAGATAGAATTGGCATTCGTGATTTTGGTGATCCTGGATAATCACGAAGTGATTGCTCAAATGGTTTTGGTTCATTTTGTTTTGGAAGTTTTTTACTTTGTTTTTTCTCCTTTTTTTCTTGATTGGACTAAATCGTCAATTGTCTTAACATAATTTTGATATAATGGATCATCAGCTCTAGCTTATTCAACATTCATGCGTATACGATATAATACTTTCTGCCATTGTTCACGGGTTTTAATATCTTTCGCATGTTCAGGGTTCATTAATTTACCTCTTTGACTAAAACCATCCACAGCAAATTCAGCTAATTGTTGTGCGTTTAGGTTCTTAATTACCTTAATAGTTTCTTCATTAAATTTATCTATTAATTCAACTTCTGGTTCAGTGGCGAGTGCTTCAGCACCTTCCTCTGCCTGGTCTGCATATTCAAGTATTTCCGGGACTGGCATCGCAGCAGCTATTTCGGCTGGAAGTTTTTCGAGAATCTCTTTTGTTTTCTTAGTTCTTTTTGCTTATTTTTCAGTAGTTTCAGATGTTTTTTTCTAATACAGGTTGAATACCTTTAGTGGTCTCAGTGATAGGTTTAAATAACTGTCTTGTGTCCTCCTCAAATTCAACTTGAGATTCCTGACGCGAACAGGTAAATATTTTTTTAATTGCCTCTAGTCGCTCTTGAGCTAATTTAACAGAATAAGGTTCGCCAATATTCATTTATAAATAATATTTATATTAGATGTTTAATTGAATTGAGTGCTGGTTCACAAGTAAACAAAATCGCTAAAAATACTTCTTGTATTCTCCGAGAAATCAAAGATAAAATAAATATTTTATTAATTATCATGTCTATCTGCAAATTTATTATAAAAATATATTAAAACGCAGATAAAAACACCATTTTATATTGATTGGTATTAGAGTATATAATAAAGCGCGATAACTATGCTCTGAATCTATGTTGAGCAATAGATAATTATTTCCCTTTGCGCATGAAGTCGAGGTTTGATACGGATAAAATAAATCTTTTTTCTGACAATTATTACCAAATTATCTGTTGTTCACAAACAATTAGGTGTTAGTGAACAAACGTGCAACACGGAGAGATACTTCACATCCTTTAACGGACGCTAACTCACAATTACTGACCGATACAGTTTGAGAGCGAACAATCTTACGCGTCGGAATGCGATCAGGGAATCACTTTAAAAGTGCCTCGCCAGATAATGCAGTCGCTCGGTCGCCAGTAGTATTCGGCCCACAACCCGGTTCGGACGCTCGATACCAGCTAGCCTAGAGCCTCGCTCGTCGCAAACTAGCTACACTACACCTCCAGCACTAAAGGCACCCTGTGCCCGCACCTGTCTATACGTATTACGTGCAAGCCAAACACGCCAGACCTAGTCGCCTAGGTACACCTGTCTGCCTGCCTGCCTGCCTGACAGCCCCAGATCGTCCGCAGCCTAAGGGTACCCTGTACCAGCGAGCGCCTAGGTCAGCCTAGTCAAACCGCCCCAGTATTGTCCGTATAGCGACCTATGAGACAGGGTGCTTTACTTGGTTCGCAAGGTCTAATGCTATACCAATTTTGTTCACTTTCATCAAAGCACCCTAAATTTGCATTTTTGTCTATATCATAGTGCCAGAAACTATATGTCGGTAGTTGGTTAGAAATGTTCACATCCTCCCTTTCATTTCAAACCATGCGAGGAGAGTAGTGAAGGGGGACGATATAGCGACAATGGGAGTTATCATTAAAATATGGCCTGGGACGATATAGCGACAAGATTTTTGGCGACAAATGGCACAGCGTGGGGTAATATAGCGACAAGGGGAATTTTGTATTAGCACACCCTGGGACTGTATAGCGACAAGAGAAATGGCCCAGGTGGCATGACGTCACGTTACTGGACACTTGTCAACAGTGTAGCAATGTGTAAGTACTGTGACGTCAAGCATTCGTCAAGTACTGTGACATCAAGCGTTCGTCGTGTTAGTGAATGTAGTGATATGTATGTTTTATAACTTATACAGGCAATTTGTTATGGAAAAGTATAATCTTTTCGAGGCATGGAAAGTGGCCCTGAAAAGGGCCTTTGTTTTCATCTTCTTCTTTTTATTGTCTGCATTTCTTCCACCATTGTCTAAATTTCTCTAAAATTCCTCTCTTTTTCTTTTTTACTTCTTCTTCGTATGGCATCCAGTCTGGATGTCCCATATCTCTAAACTTTTTTTGTATCTTCATCCAATTTTCATTCAGTTTTTCAAAGTCTTTTTTCTTCTTTTGGTTTTCTTTCTCTTTTCTTTCTTTTGCCCAGGTTTCCTTAATTTTCTTGACCTCTTCTTCCAGTATTTGTTTGATATTGTCTTCGCATTTCTTCATGTGATCTGCACCTTTTTTCACAAAATCCCATTCTGTTAAATGGAAGATGTCTTCCATATAGCATCTCACTTGGATAACATCATCCAGAATCTGTTTCAAGGTTCCCACTTTGAAGTATTTGGAATTGACGATTCCTCGTATTTTGTCTGCTTCTTCTATGGTTATCAATTGTAACTTGAAACTGGTTACTCTTAGTTTGTGTATCAAGTCCTCAGTAATTGTTAACTTCCATTCTTGGTTAAGTTTGTCCAGTTCGTGCACTCCATCCACGAACCAATACCAAGTATCTCTTAACTGAGTAAATAGCTCTAGACTTCCAGTCATTTTGTATTCTGTGTAGAATGGCACGAATGTTGAACACTAGGGTTTTATATACGTAAAGCACGGACGTGAATGAAAACATCCCTTAAACTCACTTCACATATGATATTCCATCTCATCAACGAAAGAGAAGCACAAAACACACCCTATACCATCTCATCAACGAAAGAGAAGCATAAAACCCAAAATATACCATCTCATCAACGAAAGAGAAGCATAAAACCCAAAATAGACCATCTCATCAATGAAAGAAAAGCACAAAAACACACCCTATACTATCTCATCAACGAAAGAGAAGCACAAAAAACACACCCTATACCATCTCATCAACGAAAGAGAAGCATAAAACCCCAAATATACCATCTCATCAACGAAAGAGAAGCATAAACCCAAAATATACCATCTCATCAACGAAAGAGAAGCATAAAACCCAAAATAGACTATCTCATCAACGAAAAGAGAAGCACAAAAAACACACCCTGTACCATCTCATCAACGAAAGAGAAGCATAAAACCAAAAAAATATACTATCTCATCAACGAAAGAAGAAGCACAAAACACACATTATACCATCTCAGCAACGAAAGGAGCAGCATGAAACCCAAAATATACCATCTCATCAACGAAACGAGCAGCACAAATCATACCCTACACCATCTCATCAACGAACGCGAATGTAAACACACACACACACACACATTTTTATTGAAGTGAGTGTTTATAGTTACACTTCACAATATTTACACAAGTTGGAAAAATGGTAAATTGAAAAGTATTTCTTTTCTAGAGATTTGGTTAGCCCTGAAAAGGGCTGTTTAATTGAACTCCAATGACATCTGGCTAATGCTGACATCTTCCAGGACGAGCACCGCACACACATCGTCGGCTCCAGTCATTCTCCCAATTTATTGCTCTGACCTGCAGAGCGAACGGAGCTTGAGTGGCTTCACTATCCCACTCCTCCGTTTGTGGAATAGTGAAGACCTGCTGAACCTCTTGTCCTCGTGACCAGAGTCGGGGATGAATAACTGGTCTCTGCGGTGTAACTGCTGCTGCTGCTGCTGCTGCTGGAGGTGTCCTCACCTCAGGTAGCACCTCACACACGAGTTTTACCATGGGATGCAGCAAGATCCCTCGCTGGTTCTCTATCTCCTCTACTTCTTTCTGTCTGGCTTCTTCTTTGTAAGCCTCCATAGTCAGTTCGTCCAGGAGACGTCTGGCACACTCCAGGTGTCTTTGGAGTTCAATAAGTTTTGAAATTCTTTCGCTCATCTTTAATGTGAACAGGTTCACAATGGGAGCTAGACTGACGTATGCTCGCGTTTATATCCTTGGAGAACGGACGTGATGGAAAACATCCCCTAACTTTTTATTATGATATGAAACACGCGGACTTAAAAGAAGTTCTCACGTTAACTTTTTTGACTTACCAACACAGTCAGATTTTTTTTTTTGTATGTTGTTGGATAAGACAGAGAGAAAAGGGTGGGTTTTGTTTGTTTTACTGATTCCTCTAAAATTGAAGTGTTTATAGTCACACTTCTAAAATTTTAAATTTTAAATTTTTTTTTTTGGCAAATGAAAGAAGTATATCTTTTCGAGAGTCTTGAATAGCCCTGAAAAGGGCTGATTGTTTTTTTTTTTTTTTTGACGAAGAGTAATGGCAATCTTTGTTGAATTTTACTGTCTAAGATTGCAACCCCGTCTGGCAGCAGGTTTTCCGACACGATAAGGTCTGCTTCTGCGAAAAGAGAAAGAGAAGTCTTTGGTGTCTATTCGACAGTCCACAAATCATTTGTCTGGTTCTTGTTGTTGATATTGTTGTTGTTGCTGCTGCTGCTGTTGCTGCTCTTCTCTTTGCCTCTTCTGAATTCTGTATTTCTCAGTCCATTCTTCTTTTTCTTTCTCAATTTCCTCTCTAAAGACATTCTCTATGAGATCTTGGGCTATAGAGAGCATTCTGACATTCTCTATCTCTTCAGGCTTCGGTATCAGGCTTAGCCTGACACGATGTAATTGAACGTAAGCTTCGTTGAGTTTAGCTAGTCTGGAAGGCATCTTCGTAGGATGACGAATCAACAGTGAATGGTCAGACTGGAGACCCATTCGCTTTATATGGTACAAGCGCGGACGGGATAGAAAACATCCCTACTGAGTTTTAGTTATTGAAACGTGAGGATAGCTCATGTCATGAGGAGGGATAGAGAGAAAGTCAAAGAGCATATATTCAAACTGTGTTTTTTTATAACTAAACAAACGACAGACACGTTTTTTTTTCTTCAAAATACAACATTTTTATTCAACTAACAATGAATAGAATTAACAAGGAACAAGGAACAAACAACATTTCAATTTAAAATACAAATTATTTTTGACAAGGTTGACAACGTTGTGAAATCATGTGAGATTTCCATTGATTCATATCATGAGGCCATTGATGTACACTACGTTTTCTAGCTAAAGACAAAAGATAACCATAACGGTCACAAAACCATCGATCTACTCTTTCATCATTTCTAGAAGAGTCACGATCAAAAAAAGTGACTAAATGTTCTAAAGAATGTCCCAGACTGCGATGATGAAGAAAATACACACAATATTGTCCACACACCATAGAATCGTTGCTTTGTAACTTCACATTATTGAATCGTGTCGTCTGGGCATTTCTTCTCATAAAGTCAATGATATCGTTTTCCAAAGGTGGTAATCCATACGAATCAAAATACTCCACACAATTGACTTGAGGAAAAGTACATGGCTACCCAGTGAGTTCCTGGAAGATGACTGTCATCTGTGTTGATGACATAAGCTTGGTGGTCTTGAGTTTTGCGATGTGGGAGTTCATCTTTAGCACACACCACAGGATTCCAAGAAGCAGTATACGAACTGTTATTCAAAAGGTAATAAAGTTCCCAGGTATCCATTTTTCTGCTTGTTTTGTTTCTCTTGTTTGTTTTCTTCACAGGTGATGATAAGTCATCAATTCAATTCTGACTTTTTGCTTGAAAAGTTCTGACAAGTAACCGTTTCTTCGCCTGGTTTCCCAACTCTGGGCTAAGAGAGCTTCAATGAGATAGATCCCTAGAGAAGTCAGTGGAGGACAGGAATGAACACGCAAGCCTTTATATCACTCATGTAACACGGTTTCTTCTGAGATGAGACTCCAAGCATCATCCAGATACCCGTCCAATTTTTCTTCTTGACTCATTCCCATATATTTAATGCGTTGAGTTTGACTGGGATGATCGTTTTGCCATCCATAACAATCTCTCTTGACCAAATTCGTAATTTTATCTGCAAGTGTTTAGCAAAACAGGAGACTAAATGTTGTTCTTGTTTGGCCATCTTGACTTCACGACCTCGTTTTCTTTGTCTTCGTCTTTTGAAATTGGTTTTCTCGGTATCCCTCCCCTCCCATTCCATGGATTCTTCACTTTCAAAGAAGGATAAGTGTCCTCCATAGTGTCTAATAGTCTAGAATAACTTCTCTCAAACTGTTGATTTCTATGGTATTATCGAATCAGCATACAGGATGACGTTGTTGTGTGGGGTAGAGGATCTGCAAACTGAAGTTCCACTCGCAGTTGACCGGATTTTATAGGATGGAAATGTCCCTCGTCACTGCCTTGGTCTGGAGTGAATCAAAGGCCCACAAGTGTATCCCCCAGCATAATCGTCGTACGAAATGCCGTGACTGTTTTTGGTTCCTAGTTGTCCGGTAGCTTCGTAAAAGGACAAGAATGATCTCAAGTAAATCTTCTGTGCATAGTTAGGTTCAAAGATTATGGTACACAAGGTCTTTCCATCGCGACTGGCTTCGATCGTGGACACTCTGTAGTGCCTAAACTCGAAAGGATTGGCAATGACGGCTCGGTTGAGGGCCCCATTGCTGCCGATATCAATGATTAAACGTTTGAGTAACTGTGATTGGAATAGATGATCTTCGATCTTGGTTCGGAGTTTAGCAGCAATGGTTAATGTTTTCACTTCTACACGTCGTATCGGATACTTGGCGGTCGTTCTGCCCAAGGTGTGACTTATGTCGTTTCCCGTTCTAGGTAACAATGTCTACGCGACGCACGTAAGTCTGGCTTCTTGAATTTTGGTTTTGAAGGAACATTTTCTTCAGCCATCAAGTGGACGCCGTACTGCTACGATTCAATCTCAGGCGAATATCCACTCCGTTTAGCAAATAATTGTCTTGCAACCACATGTCCAAATGTAAATGATACATCAGTTCTAAAATATGGGCTCCCACGATTTTCTTTTGACGAGCAACAAATCCTTTATTGTCTTAAACCCTATTCGTAAAATTTTTCCCTGGTGTGTCGGGTTTCCCAAAATCACGCAAGCTTCCGTTGATGTTTTTGGGCCTCCTTTGGGACGTAAAGAGATTTTCTAGGTACGCTCGGAAAGGGGAAAAGACCATGCTACTGCTAAATCATTTTGTTTTTTTCAAGTACAAATCCATTTCCCGCTAAAAAAAGGGAAATGTTAAATTTTTGACGGGAGCTATTTTGGGCCCTCATTGCAAAATTTGGGAACCGTAGTTTTTTGGGAACTTTGACTTTCAATAAAAAAAAACTGAAATTCAGATCGATGTAATTTCCCGGTTGTCCTTTTTTTAAAACTCGAGGGGAGCGGAACCCGTCAAAGAGGAAACGGATAAAAAATTTCAAAACCCTTTGGGTTTTCCCTTGATGGTCACTAGTGGGTGGCATGGCAAACAGATCCAGTTCTGTTTGGGAACGGGCAAAAGGGACTCTGGGTTTGAAATTCATTTTCGTTTTTTTTTTTTTTGTTTACAATTTAAAAAACCAAACACTCAAAGGGTCTCGAAAAATTTTTTTCCCTTTTCTTAGTTTTTTCGTTTTGGAGATTAAGCCTTTGAAAGGGTGTTTTCGCGTCTTTTTTCGGGCCTTTTGCCCTTTTTAAAAACCCTCAGAGAAGCGGGAAATTTGTGATTTCGAAAGCAAACTGGCTTTTTTGGTTTTTCTGTGCCCCAAAAATATCTTTGCCTTTTTAAACCCAAAACTTTTTTGCCTGTCGAAAGGAAAGCTTCTTTGGGGTTTTGTTTTCAATGAAAAACTCGGGGAAAAATTTTTTTTCCCGTGTGTCATCGCAGAAATTTTTTAAAGGGCGTGCAACCCCCGTGTCCCATTTTTTTTTAACAGGGGAAACCACAGTACGAAAGACCGTTTTGAGCTTTACCCCCAAACCTTTAACAGTTGTCGGTGACCCCTTTGGGAAACCAGGATACTTGCTGACAAAAAAAGTTTTTCCTGAGTACTCTTTTTCAAAAAGGGAGTTTAACAGTGATTTTCCCCTTGGGGTGAATGGAATATTTTGCCCCAATTCCCCTTTTTATAGTTAGTTGACAGTGTCAAAATAGGGAATTAAATGACAGGTTTTTTGTGGAGGATGAAACAAATTCAGGGTTGAACGGTTTGGTTTTCCCACCTTTTTTTCACGGCCGTGGCAGAATCCATTTTAAAAGGAATGAAAAGCAAAAAGGGTTTAAAGGGTGTACCTACTACGTTTACTCCACTACTTCGGGGGTACCCCAAAAATTAAATTCCCCCCTTTGGGTTCATTACTACGGGGAAATAAAATTTTTTGGAAAAATCCAAATTTTTAAACCTAGGGGTGGCTTTTTGGGTTGGATGATTGACCATTTGGGGTTTTCCCCCACCTAAAAGGTGATAAAATTTCGGGGAAAAAATTGTAAGGGCCCAAAGGATTTTGTCATGGGGAAAAATTTTCATCGGGAAAGTCAAACGAGCTTTTTTGGGGGTTTTAAATCTTGCCCTTTTTTTTTAGTTTTTTTCAAGGTTTTTTTAAAAAAGATATTGAACTTGTCAGCAAGGGGGGTTCCCAAATTTTGGGCCCCGCAAAAATTTAAAAACCCTAAAGGGAAATTTTTCTCATGTAAGGGGTTCGATTAGTAGGTTTTTTGTTTTAAAAAGTCAATTTTATCATGCGTTCACCATGCCTTGTTCCCTTTGGGTTCATCTTAAAACTTAAGGTTACCTGTTTTGGTTTCAACGTTGTTTTTTTAATTTTTTTAAATTTTTTTAAAAAAAACCACTTCCCCAAAATTCTAATAAAAAATTAAGGGCCTTAAAAATTTTCCTGTAAAAAAATTTTTAAACCCCCCTTTAATTCCCCCTTTTAATAAAATTTTTTAATAATTCCCCAAACAAATTTTCAATTTTTCCCCAATATAACCAAAATTTAAAAAAATTTTAAATTTAATTAATTACCCCAAAACCCTTTTTTTTTTTCCAAAATTTAATTTAAATACTTAAAAAACCATAAAATCTAAAATTTCCCAAACAATTTTTTAAAAAATCCAAATTTAATTCCAATCCCCCCCCCCCCAAAAACCCACCCAAAATTTTCCAAAAAAAATTTCCCCCCTTTTAACCCCCACACCCCCCCCCAAAAAAATTCTTAAATTTCAAAAAATAAAACTTAACAAAATTTACTTTTAAAACCCCAAATAAAGGGTCCCCCTTTTTTTTAAAAATACCCCCCCAAAAAAAATTTAAATTTTAAAACCCCAAAATCCCCAAAACTTAACATTTTCCCCCCAAATTTAACTTTACCCTTTTAAACCACGCCCCCTTTTTCCCCCCCCAACTTTCCTTTCCCTTCGTTTTTGGGAAATGCTTTCGAATTTCTTTCCCACGCCCCTTTCCCCTTTTTTCCCCCGTTTAAAAACCCCCGGGAAAAAAGAAAAACATTTCCTTTTAAAAAATTCTCCGTTCAGTTTTCCCCAATTTTAGACGGGAGGATAACCCAGGGGGGAAACCCTCGTTAAAAGTGCCCACCGAAAAAAATTGGTTTGGTTTCCAGTTGGGAAATTAACCCTTTGTGGAAAGTAGGGTTTGGTTTTCCCAATGCGTACCCTTTCCGGGGGCTAACTGTCTACCTTTTTGGAAATAGTACTGACGGGGACTTTAACCCAAACAGACGTCGGAAAAGGTCCCCTTCGTTTTTCGGGTCACTTTTTGAGGGGAAACGTCCAGAATTCCCCGGGTTGGGAAGAGTGGTTTGGGGGTTTAAAAACGGGTGTGGGAAAGGGGGTTTTGTCAGGTTCTTGGAGAGTGGGGGGGTTGTGGGGTTAAAATTTTATTTTTCCACTTGGGGGTTCTTTCAAAGGGGTTTTGAAAAGGGAACGTTCCACATACGGTTTTATTTTTGGGGTTTTTTCGGTGGTAAAAAATGAAGTCAGTTTTTTTCAATTTTTTTTTTGGAAAGCTTGGTTTAAAAATTAACCTTTGTGGGTTTTGCCATCGGAGGGTGAAAAACCCCATTTTTTTTAAACCCAGTTTAAAAGGGCTCGCCTAACCACTGCTCGTTTTGGGAAAAGTCAAAGGCACGCCCCAAAGAAATTTGGAAAAGACGTCGATAAAAAAACCCAAAAAATTTGTAGCCCGTTTGGGGGGTGCCCAAAATGGAGAAAGGGGAAAAAATTCCGCCTCCCTTTGTTGACCGAAAAATTCCCTTTTGGGGTGCGCCCTTCTTAAAAAATTTTGGGCAAATAGGTTTGTTAAGGTGTACGTAGCTTGTTTTTGAAACCATCTTTGCACTTGGGGGAAACGGAAAATTTTCATTTTTGTTTTGGCAGCACGATAAAATTTTTTGGGAAACACCCCGTAGCCATTGGATGAGATGGATCGTAGTAAATGCTACAAAGGACCTTCTCCATTTTTATTTTTTTTTTTTTTTTTTTTAAATTTTAAGTGATCCAATCTTCGCTGATGTTTTCGCAAATGGACCCAAAGAGGGGGGTTTTTAAAAAGGGTTTTAAGTGTTCGATTTTCCACGGGAGTGGGAAGGGGAAAGGGTTTGTTTTGGAAAAGGTTTTGGGAGGTGGAAAAGGTGGAAAGGGAAGGAATTTTTTTTGGTTTTCTTGTCTTTTTTAATTCGGTTTCCTTTTTTTTTTTACTTCTGCGAAAAAAGGATGGAATTTTTTTTAACCCAAGCTTTAAGTTCTTTCGTTGAGGTGTAGGGGAAGGGGTCAAAAAGGACGTTGCAATTTTTATTTGGAAGAGGAGCTGCTGGTGGTTTTTAAAAGATTTCCCTGGACCTCTTCTTCGGGTACCCGGGGGGGTTGCTTCTTTTCTTAACCGCTGGGTTTAATGGTGGGGGTTTGGTGGTGGGGGGGGGGGGACTTTTCATCGGGGTTTTTCAAATCTTTAAAAGAAGGTACAGTTTTTCGTCTAATGCTTTTTGGTGAAAGAGTTGCAGTCTTTTGAAAACAATTGACCTTTCCGGTTGAGTTTTTCCCGGGTTTCGGACAAATCGTACGACCCATCAACGATTGCAATTCTGTTTTTTCTGTGACTTTTTCGGTCAAATGAGGTTTGGGGAGGTATTTGGGGGGTCCTTTGTTTTTCCCAAAACGAGGGTATTCCACCCAAATCGTTTTTTAAGGGGATTTAAAGTCATTTTTTGTTTTTCCATTAGTTTTAAAAAATTTCCACGCGGGGGTTTTTTTGGGACTCCGTTTTCTCCTTTTATCTTCGCCCCTCCGGGGGGGGGAATTTCCCAAGTGATCCCTTTACCCTTTGAAACGGGGTTTTTGCTATTTTTTTCCCAGCAAGGGTGCTAACGGGGTTGCTAACAGGGGTAAAATACAATTCCCCCGCGTTGCCCCAAACTTTTTTTTTCTTTGACGAATGGAATTTTTTTTGGGACCATTTGGCGAAGAAGTGTCGTTGTTTGGCTAAGCTTTTTTTTGATGTGCAAAAAAAAGGGAATCTTTCCCTTTTAAAAACATTGAAAACATTCGCACACGGAAAATTCAATAAAGTCCTTCGAAGGGGTTTTTGTTTGATTTTTTTCTTTTTGGGTTTAAAGGAAGTTTTGGGAAAAAAAAAACCCCCAAAAAATGCCCAAAATGTTTGCCCTAAACAAAGGAGGTTTAGTCCTTTTCTTTTTTTTTTTTTTGGGGGTTTTGAAGGGGAAGGGTTTTTTTGGAGGGTGACTTTTTTTGAGTTTTTTTTTTCCGGGGCAGCCCCCAAAAAGTACACTAACGTAAATTTCACTTGGGTACTTAAACCTTTTACCCTTTTTTTAAACAACGAAACGGCCTTTTTTCCCCTTTTGGAACAGGAAAACGATACATTTTGGGAAACCGACACCCCAAAAACTTCTTATTTCGCCCTTTTTTCCCTTTACCCAAAGGTTTTTGGCCCCTGAAAATTTTTTTTTTTTTGGCCCTCTTTTTATAAATTGCTAAACCCCTTTAAAAAAATTTTTTGTCAATATGTCTGTAAAAAAAAAAAAGGACGGAAGAAACCGCCTCTTTCGTGCTTTCCCTTTTTTTTTTGGGGAAGACTGTGTTTTTTTCTTTTAGTGTCCCTCGATGCCGGGAACTAATCGGTTTTTTAGGATGACGTGACTGGTTTTCGTTTTTCCTTTTCCTTTTTCACAAAGAAAACGATTGTGATGGTGTTTCACTTTTTGGTGGTGCCCCTCCCTTTAAAGGGGGGTTTTTGCAGCAAAAAAAGAAAACATGATGGTTTTTAAAAAGGACCTGGCCTTTTTATAACTGGGGAAAGCGTCGCCACGGTTGTCTTTACTGTATAACTTGATGACCCGGGAACACCGTCCTGGAGGAGTTCGCAAAGGGGTAAACGAGCCCCAAATTTTTTTGGACAAAACCAGTAAAATTTTTTAACACACCCGTTCTCTCTTGGATTTGATTTTTTGGGGGGAAAGGGACTTTTTGAGCCAGCCGCTGTGCTAAAGAGGAACGGGATATGATGGAAAGACATTTTTGGGGGGACCCTCTCATGTAGGGTTTTAAACTCCTTTTGGGGATTTTTTTTTTCGTTTTTTTGAGGTGGTGACTTGGTTTTTTCTACCCGGGGGTTCTTTTTTTTTTCTTCTGGGTACGTTTTTGGGGTTTAAATTGTTTTTTGGGGGCAAGTTTGAGTGCCCTTTTGGGGTCCCATTTTAGGGGGGAACGAAAATGACAACCCCCTAGTGAAAAAAATACCTCCAGGTTTTTAAAATGAAAAATTTTCTTTTTTGGTTTGGGTGTCCAAAGCGAGGAACCCCTAGTTTCGTCAAGGCTTCTCTGTTTCTGGGCAAAAAAAGTTTGGTTTTGTGGTGGGAAACCCGAATGATGCCTTGGCAGTTTTTTTGGGCGTGCTTCACCCCCTTTTCCTTTGTAAGACTTCTTTTAGACTGGGTTCCCAAGACACGAGCACGTATTTGTGGATTTTTTTTGCGACTTTAAAAAGCCATACAAGGGACGAACAATTTTTAAAGGGGAAAATGAGACTGAAGGGAGTCATGTTGACAATGTTTTGAGCAGAATCCCAAATAACCCAAGGGTTTTTTTACTAATTTTTTTTTCTTTTTCTGGTCATGGTTAAGTCGGGGCGGGGGGGATGAGTACACGACAGGGTTTTCCGTCTTGAAAACCATGGGGGAAAACAATGGGTACGAAATCGCAAATTAAACGGGGGTTTGGGGTTTTTTAAATCCAGGAAATAGGGTGTGGAGTTTTTTGGGGAAACTTCGTTGCTTTGGGTTTGCCAAGGTTTCCTAAATGTTTGGTTTAAAACTTTTCACTTGGATTTTTCTCTTGGGGGCTTTTTAAAAACCCACGTTTAAAGAGCATTGAGAGGGTGGGACGATGGGCTTTACTTTTTTGAAACAAAATTTTGGGTAATGTAATTTTCACCATTTCGATGATGCCCTTTTCGTGTAAAACCCCAAACTTAATTTCTTTTTCGTCCCTTTTCCTAACATGTAAACCAAAAAAAACCAAATTTGGGGTTTTCGGGGTCAGACACGATCCGTCGTCTTTGGGCCCGGGAAAGCCTTCCCCCAAACACAATGGGTTTACCTGAATTTTGTAGAAGGTTTTTACGCCCGGGTTGCCCCTCTTTGTAACCCCACGAAAACGGGTTTAGGTGAAAAGATCGATCAAATGAGGTTTTTTTTTTGATTTAAACGTTTTTAAAAAAATTCGGTTTTTGCCCCGAACCGTTGGTACACAATGAGCATATTTTAAAGGGGTGTCCCAAAAATACAAGGCATCAAAACACAAGGGCTAAGGGTTCGTCAATGACTTTGAAAGTGGAGGAAAAAAGGGGGCAGAACGTAGAGGGAGAATTTGTTGCGTCAGGGAAAGTCACCTTTGGAAAACCCATTACAAACAAGACAAGAGTTTTTATACTTTTTCGGACACGTTTATTTTCAAAAATTTTAAAAAAAAATAACACGAAGGGAAAATTTCATAATTGCCAAAAGGTTAAGTACATGAAAAAAAGGAAATTTTCCCAACTATCGTGGGAAAATAAACAAAAATTTTTATTGACAACACTTTTTTTTTCTTCAAAAAGTATGTCCTAGGGAAAAGGTTTTAAAGTTTTAAACGGGTTTTTACATGGTTTTTTTGGGACTGTCAACAAAAGGTTCTCCCGGAATGGCCCCTTTTGGAAGGGCAAGACCCTCCCCGTCCCGAAGAAATGGTTTTCCTCCGTGACAGGCTGTTCTTTTCTTTTGGTATTGTTTACTAACACAGAATGAAAAGTGACTTTTTTCACGGAACGTTTTAATGTTTCGGATTTCAAATCTCGGGCATAGTTAGCCACTTCTTTGTCCATGCCTCAAAACCCCCCTTTTTTCCCGTCACGTAATCTGTTTCCCTGGGGTGTAAGTCACAAACTACACCACGTCCTCATACACCTCTTCGGTACCTAAAAGTTGAAAGAATTTTTTTCCCGTTTAAAAGGTTTGAAGTAAAACCCCAAAAGAAAGCGCAAGGGTTTTTGGAGAATTTAGTTTCTTTGTGAGCTTTTAAAAGGGATAAATTTCATATTTAGTTTTTTGGGTGGTACGTACTGTTGTTTAAAAATTTCCAAAGATCGGACGGTAAACGATATCCCCGAAAAACAAATTTACTAAGAAAACCCCCCAGACACGTCGTCCCCCAAAAAAATGGACACTTTTCCCCGTAAAAAGGAATGGAATTTCCCCCACTGATTGAATTTTGGTCAGGTTCCTTCCAAGGAATCTGTTAATCAACAAAGGTTTAAAGGTTTTTTTTATGGTTTTTGAACATTTTATAGGGCCTTTTTTTTCGCCGCAAAAATAAACCCTAATTTCTCCAAAAAATATTTGTTTTTTTTCCCCTTCTCGAACTTTAAATTTTCCCAGTCCTAACTGAAATGTGACATCATCAGAAGTTTCCTCTTCCCCTAAGTTTACAAACCCGTTCAAGTTTTTGGGGAAATCTCTAACTCGCCTCTGGGAAATTTGTTCCCGTAAGTGTAAAGGGAAATACATATTTCCTAATAACAATACACTTTTTTCCCCTCGTTTTTGATAATGTCGACCACTTGAACACTTTCTTAGAATCAATCCTTTTTTTAGCATTTAGGGGACCCGTGGTTTAAACTCGGGGGACGTAAAGGATGCAATAGTTCTTTGCGTTTTATTGTATTTTGACCCAAATCCGATAAATTGTTTTTTCTCAATTCCAAGGGGAAACCAAGAATATTCCTATAAAGGATCCATAAACCTGTCTTAAACACTTTTTTTGAGCGAAAAGGGTTTAACGTTGTTTAGTTTTTCATTTCCCCGCCCTTCAGGTTAAAGGTCCAGAATGTTTTAAAAAAAACTTCCGTTTTTAAAAAAATCTAAAGCGAAAAAAAAAGAAGAAAAACAACCTTTTAAAAAAAAAGGGGAAACGAAATTTTTGGGGTTTACTTCCCCCTTTCCTTTTTCCTGTGGGAATTTTTCCCACACAAAAATTTTTTCGTCACCAATTGGGGATTTGGGCACTAGCAAGGGGCTTGCCAAAAAAGGCCTTGGGAGAAACTTCTCTTTCAATTCCAGCGGTAAAGTTTTAAGATTTGGAAAATTGATGTCAGGTTTAAAAAAATTACTAGGGGGGCCCCCCTTGGACTCCCTTAAACCCCGCGGCAAATTTCTTAATTGACATCGTTGAATTTGGAAAAAAGGAAAGAGGTCCCAAAAAAAAAGGGACTAAAGCAATCCGGAGGGGAAAAAGAACATGTTCCCGGTAAGCGGAAACTTTTGTTCCCACTCGTGAAGGGGACATGCCCCAAACTTAAAGCACTTGGAAATTTATCCCCTTCACCCAAATAGAAAAAACCAGCTCTGGCTAAATTTTTGGGGGTAGGTCCTCCCCCGATATTTTGGGCCCTTTACCTCGAAAGGTTTGGATCCGCTTTTTATAACAAAAATTTTCGGCCAAAAAACAGGAAAAAAAAAATTCGTATTGTGCAGGGTTAAACCCCGATGAGGGGAAGGGGATATGCAAAAATTTTTTCAGTTTTACCCTGAAATCGTTGGGGGGTAAACCCAAAACGTTTTTTGTGGAAAGGGTGCATCCCCCAGTAATGGAAAAAGGGGTACGATGGGGGGAGGGCAAAACTTTTTAAACCGTCGGGGAACCCTTTTTACCCTCTTTTTAATCGTTTCCAGGATAAAGGGTTTGGGCGTCTTTCAAAGTTCCCCTGGGCCTATAATGTGGGACTGAATTTGCTAAAGGCACGGGTACAGCAAACTACGTTTTATCGCAAAGGTTTTCAGCATCCCCACTCAATTTTTCTTTCTGGTTTTTTGCTGGGTAAAAGGATTCATTTTTTCTCTTGGTCTTGGGAGTCCAAAGAAATATTATCTTGAACGTTGTCCCCCTTTTTTTATGGAGCAAATTTAAAAGGGGTCCCTACGGAAAAATGAAGTGGTTTTGGGAAACCGTACTCCCCTTCTGAAAACGAATTTTATAGAATTTTTCCAAAAAGGGCGACTGCGATTTGATTGTGGGGAAAAAGCACAAAATTTTTTAGGTTGGGGAAGTGGGCACTTTTAAAAATTTCCCTCCGGGCCCAAAAATGCAAGGCTTTTTTGGGGTTCGCCAAAATTCCCCCACTTGGGCTGGTGGGGAAAAATTGAGAGGGCAATCCTTTCAATTTTCATCCGTGTTTCACTTCTCCTTTTGGGTTACGGAATTCGGAACCCTAATTTTTTTTTAACCCCCACTGGGGAAAACTTAAACTTGTCCCCCGGGTGTTTTGTCTGTCCCGGCTCCTAAAAGTTTCCCCTTTGATTTTTTGGTTTTCTTGGGCCCAAACGACCCAATTAGATGCAACTGTCCGGGTAAAAAAACAAAACTCGCCTAACAGGTTTTAAAGCTTAGATATTTTTAAACGAGGGATGAGCTGTTTACTAAGCCGCAGGAGACATTTTTCCAAAATTTGGTTTGGGTTTACAAAGTCCAGTTCTTCTTCGTAAGTAACTAAGAGCAAGTCCTCCCGAACGACGTCCACGTGTTTCATGTATTTTGTTTTGTTGTGAATCATCTGTAAGTAGGGGAAAGGTTCTGACAAATACTCCGTCTCGGGTAAGCACGGTCATTGTGTCATTTTGCCTAGCAAACAATTGGACATCGTTTGGCAAACGGTCGTATTCCTTAGTTTTTCTCGATGTGGACTAAAGTGATGCCTTCCAGTTCCCAGTATTTCACTTTGAATTTCTTTTGGTTTTCGTGAGTGTGACAGCAGGAAGGATAGCCTCTGGATTCTTGTTCCTGTTTTAAGAAAGCTTTCACGCAGTCTGGAAAAATGTCATTTTGATTCCCCTCTTGTGGTATTTTTCTTTCTTAGGAAAGTGGTACATTTCTTACACTTCTAACAGTCGGTATCCCAGATCCAGAGCTTTAAACAATTCTACACTAACCCATGTTCCCGTCAAGGCACGTTCTTCCTGTGTGTGCTGACAAGGGTGGTTTTGGTTGCACGTTTCAGCACAAGTGCGACACAAAGGAAACATCAGTTTTCCTTGGCAATGATGGGGTAACACGGGATGGTACAAATTCGTGGGAGGCAAGACTTTGCACTTGATCAATCCTTCGTATTGTCTAATATTGTCCACGTCAATGTGTTCGGTCAGCAATTGTGGGTGACCTACCGGAAAGTGACAATACTTGCACACGTATGGGTACAGAGAACACACGTCCAAGTATTTGATTTCTTCTCCTTTCTCCTCGTCGGCTTGGTACAGCAAACAGGTGGCATTCGTCCGTCCTCCGTACAAACTCTCCCTTGGGTTTAGAGGGTCCGACAGCTTGTAACTTTCCACGATACGCTTAAACTCGGATCGGTTTTCAATCGCTGGTCGTATTCGTGTTCCCACATTTCTATCACTTGATATCCTTGCTCTTCTAACTTCAAGCGACGTTGACAAGTGGCCTGGTACAAGTCTTCCATGGTTTGTTGTAAAAACTGATTTTTAGTGCTCCGTTGAGGATAACAGATAGGACATCCATGAAATAAGCAACCGTTAAACTCGTACACGATCTGAGGGTTTTCTAAGTTCCAACCATCTATCGAATACCTTCCGATGGTCTTTTCACCTCCTCCGTTGCGGGCATGTTGAATCCATTTGTCTTCCTTGTCACACAAGTAATGTAACCAGCGTAGTGCTTTAACCGAGTATTGTCGTTTGACAAAATGGGTCGTTTGAGGGGTGATAACAGCTAGGGTGTTTTCGGGCATGAATCGTTGACGGTACACTAAGGAACACGCTTTAGCAAGGGTGCAGGCTTCTTTCAAAGGATCGATTCCTCCGTGTTCCATGAATAATTCTCGAAATTTGCCACAGCAACGCCGTAAAATGTCCACGTCGGAACGACAATATTTTAACATTTCTTCCTGAAAGTCGAAAGGGTCCGAAGCGTGAGTCTGGTACCATGCGAAGAAAGCTTCTCGTTGTTCGGTACGCATGTTGTCGGGGTCGTAGTAGTGAACCTCTGGCAAATGAGGTAGAACAGCATGTTGATTGGCTTCGGTATTGTAAAAGTGAGGAAAATAGCCTTTGGCCATTTCTGTCATGCCAAACGTTTTAGGCATGCGACTCAAAGGCATGGCCAAATAACTCATCGAATCTTTAAACTGCACTTGTCCCACTTGCATGGAAATGATTTTGGCTCCGTTCAAAGTCACTTTAGGACGTTCGGTACTTTGTTCCGTATAGTATCTCAGCAAAAACTGTCCATCGTATCCCGAGAAATTGTGAGCCATGACTGTGGCAAAACGATGACAATCTCCGTAACGTTCGATATCTTCTTGGCTCAACGTCTCGTCGATAGGGTCTAAGGCCCATTGGGCAAAATTGATCAATGTGTTCGGTCCCCTAAAGATTTTTTCACGTCCACCAGGAATCTTGCTACAGTGAGGGCAATGAGTCAAGATAGGCTCTTGGATGCATTTTTCGCACGCTCGATGAGCCACGCAGAAATTAGGGATGTGAATGCCAGTTTCTTGCATGCATTCAAAATCGAAAAAGATGAAATTGCCTTTCTTTTTCTGGGCCTCTTCTTTTTCTTTTTCTTCATGTTTAGAATGGTATTTATGAATGTAGCATTGGTGTTCCAAGTCCACGATTTGGTGACAAATGTGACATCTTTTCTTTCCTGAACAGACGTGTGCCTTGGCGTTGTTGTTACGTATGCCTTGTCCACAAGTAGGGCACAATCTCAGGAGTTGACATGCACTTTTCCGCTGTGAACCTTGCGTCTTCAAATGCTGCTGGTAACAGGCAGGACTAACAAACGTCCGCTGACAAGCAGAGCAATGCACTCGTTCTTGTCCTTCGTCTAAACAGGGTTTAGAGGCTAAACATCCCTCACATTTCGATCCGCAATGCTTATGTTGTTCTCGATTGTTATAGCCGTAGTCACATTTCTCACAGTAATAACCGTAGGACAGGAATGCAGTGATACTGGTAATGACATCAAAATGTTCATCGTGATGATAGATGTGAATGTATTTTCCGTCTTGGAAATCTTTGCCTCGAAACAAATGTGGTCCGCGCACTTCTTGTGGGTGCACTTTCAAGGTGTAACGTGGAGCCAAAACGTCTTGAAACTTTTGCATTTCAGGAATGCCACAGGGTGTGTCTTTAGCTAGTCCCGCTTGCTGTAACAGGAGTTCTGCCTCTCTTGGTTGTTTGGCTCGGTCCGATCGTTGAATAGTTTTCCAGGCTCTTTTCCATTCTGGCGTGTTCTTCTTGTCGACATACATTCGTCCCACCACGATGGCACGGGCTAAACACATTTTGTCTTGAGGGTTGTTAATTTGGACGATGCTCTTTTTGATGCTGCGAAGGTTGTCTACCAAGAACACCTTTTTGCGCTGTCCTGTCCCTTGGGGAAGAGAAACGTGGGTCATGAACAGTGTCGCTTTTCCGTCGGTGATGTGAAACTTGTCATTGGATTGTTGCACGTGTTGAATCTTGTCGATGATTTTGGAAGGTGTCAATTCTGATGGACTGCTAAATTCGATCCATACGGGAGACTTCAAATTGTCGTGATGAATGGAAAGTCTCAAGCGATCGTCTTCTTTGGCTTCACATTGCTGTTTCAGATTTGTTAACAAAGATTCCCACACATCGGTGATGAACTCTTCTGCTTTCTCCAGTGGTACGTCGGACTTGAAATCTTTAAACTTCACGGTGTACGTGTGGGCTGTAGTTCTAAATTTTCTAGAGGATCGTTTGTCGGTCTCTTGAATGTGATAGTAATTTTTAGGGTTTACTGTTGGTACTTTATTTTGCTTTGCTGTAGACTCCCTGAGTTTAGATTCTGGTTCACTCATCTCATCTTCAAAATCACTGGCATGAATTTGAGCCAAGACTTCGGCTACTGTGCGAGGCGATAAATCACGTTTCTGCCTCTTACTTTCTTTTTCTCTCTCACTGAAATCGTGCGATCGTTTCATCTTGATTGAAAAAAGTGAAATGACTACATTTGAAATGCCGTGGGTCCTATATATTCATGTCAAATCAGTGCATATATAAAGGGCTAGTGCCTTCCCTCTCAGTATTCATTTTTTGCTCTCAAGCTGATCAGTACGATGGAAGAACCCACACAAATCGAACTTCTCATTAGAGCTTTACGAGGTGTCATTCGAAAGTTTTCGCCAGACAATTCAACGGACTATTCTTCCACTTTTCGAGACAAAAGTCAGGATACTTGCTATATCTGTAAGAATAAAGGGCATTGGGCTACAGAATGTCCAGACCGTCAAAAAACCAGTGTCAAAAAAGACAAGAGTCGAGATACCTGTTATCATTGTAAAGAGAGAGGACATTGGTCTACAGAGTGCCCTAAGAAACAACAACAGGAACAGGAGAAAGAGGAAGAAGAGGAAAAGGAAGAACCCCGAGACAGGAAGAGAAGAAGGAAACTGTGAAAGTGAAGAAATTAAAAAAAACAGGCACAGAAGAAGTCTATGAACTTTTTTAAAGAAGTGTTGCGTTCTGTTGTGAATTGAATTGTAAAGAATTGTACCAGAATAGACCAGATTGAAAAAACGTAAGTGTCTCCTGGTTTTAATTTTTTAGAATAAGAGTCTACATTCACGCACACACACACACACACACACACACATACATAAATGAATACATACATACTAAAGGGTGATACAAGGATTTTAAGCTTTCATTGATTTTTTTTTTGGCAAAATGAATAGTATTTCTTTTCGAAAGTAATGAGTGGTCCTGAAAAGGACCGTTGGGTCTTTTGTTTCCTGAGAACACACTCAAGAACGAGAAGCAATTCGCTTTAATTGCCTTATGCCTTTGCCACGGCCAAGGCCAACTTGTGGACTTGCTCTTGTCAGTGATTGAGTAGAAATTACTAATGGTGGAATCTCTGGTGTAGTCACAATGTTAGTCTGCTTGGCTCGGGAAGGTCTTTTTCTCTTCGGTCGTAATAAAGAAGTCTGATACATTTCTTTCAGATTTCTTAACTCCGCTAAAATATCCAAGAGTATCGTGACCGTTTGACTTTTACTGTTTTCCTTCTCTCCTGGACTTGCTTTCTTTTCTACTGCTTCTTCTTCTTGTCGTTTCCTTCTCGTCTCTTCTTCTTCTCGCTGTTGCTGTTCAAGCAGAAATGCTTCTTCTGCTTCTTTCTGCTGCTGTAAAAATTTCTCTAATTCTTCTTTTTGTCTCTGTTTAAAATCGTCGATGCGTGGTAAAGAAGGAGAAATTGGTGAAGGTACGGGTGCCGGTACAAATTCTTGCGAAGAGAGAAAATCAACTAAATCCCAGTTGAAATCAACCTCTTCGGTCAGTGACACAGTGTTCACTTTAGTAGCTGAAGCTATACCATTGCTTTTCGTCTCCGCAGCTGGTGCACCCCAATTCATTGTCTTTTTAAGTTCTGTCATGTTTGACTCAACAATGCCGCATCTATTAACTTCGCACGAACGCTAGCGAACGTATATAGGCATTGAGACGTCACAGGGAACTCTCTTCGGATTGGAAGACAGGCTCCGCGAAGTGACCGAATTTTGTAACGCGTATTGGGATTGGTCAACCATTTCAATCTGTTTCGATCCAGTCTTTCCCTATAAATACAAACAGTTCACTTCATTGCCTTCACCTGTTCTCATCACACATAAAGATGTTGATCACTGCTAAATCCTCTAGTTGGTTATCGTCATTGTTTTTTGATCCAGAATTACCCGTGTATGCGAAAACAAAATGGTCTGTCATCCGGATTAAAGGTGCCACTGTTTGGAAAAGAAGATGTTATGTGGAAAGACAAGGCTGTTTGAAGCGGACTCTCATCTTCGGACAAGAAGTGAGATGCAGTTTAAGACAAGCTTTGAGAAAGAAAAAAGCAATGCGATGTCCTGTATGTTAACGGCATGATGTTAACATCATAAACAAAGGCCCTTTTCAGGGCCACTTTCCATGCCTCGAAAAGATTATACTTTTCCATAACAAATTGCCTGTATAAGTTATAAAACATACATATCACTACATTCACTAACACGACGAACGCTTGATGTCACAGTACTTGACGAATGCTTGACGTCACAGTACTTACACATTGCTACACTGTTGACAAGTGTCCAGTAACGTGACGTCATGCCACCTGGGCCATTTCTCTTGTCGCTATACAGTCCCAGGGTGTGCTAATACAAAATTCCCCTTGTCGCTATATTACCCCACGCTGTGCCATTTGTCGCCAAAAATCTTGTCGCTATATCGTCCCAGGCCATATTTTAATGATAACTCCCATTGTCGCTATATCGTCCCCCTTCACTACTGAGGAGTCGATCGTCCCGAAGCGACCACTGGCTTTGTCACTACGAGCTCGGGGAAAAATCAGCTCTGATGGTATCGTTCACACCAAGCCTACAGCAAATGCATTTCGTCCCATATAATAGTGCTGGAAACTGTATGTAGGTAGTTGGTTAGAAATGCCCGAGAAAGAAACAGTCCCGATAGGTAAGAACCGGGGAAAAAATTTCAGGTCTTGCGGGAAGAAAGTTACGGGCTCAGGGAGAGTTTCTAACCAACTAACCACATATAGTTTCCAACACTATTATAGGGAATGAAAACACATTTGCAGTGGGTTGGGTCTGAACCATATTGTCATAGCTGATTCCCCCGAGCCTGTGTAACGACCCAATCCGTGATTAAAAAGAGGAGAATGTAAACATAATAGAAGTGAGTTGTCTGAATAAATATTTGGTGAACCCTTTCATCACTATGGACCGAAAAAAGTCTGGGGCAGTAAATCTGTAAACACTATTGACCGAAAAAACGATCATGAGGCAGTAAGTCTGTAAACACTATGGACCGAAAAAACAGTCATGAGGTATTTGGACGAAAATGAGAGAAGACGTATAGAGAGACAATGGAATGCACTTGTTGGTGATAGTGATGACGATGAGGAATTTGAAGGTAGGAATTGTACGCTCCACGTGATTTTGTTTGGACGAAAAGGCAGAGGCAATAACAGCAGGGAGGGTGAATGACAACAATTGGGTCATTTTATAAGTAAACAAAACCGCATAAAAATAGTGAAAAATATAGTAAATAATAGAGTAACAAAACTGAGCTAACCTCGTGGATTTATTTTGCGTTTTTTAACCGTACGGAAATATAATAGTTAGAGACTTTGGTTTAGTGTTATTGACTTCTTTTTTTCGGCCTCTGTAAGAACCTTTATTTTCGTTAAGGATACGGGTAAAATTTTGTAGGGTTCGCCCTCCCTGCTGCTGCCGTCCTGCCATGCTATCATTTTAAGCAGTTACACCTTAAATCCCGCCGCAATGCTATCCTCTTGTGCCGATATGATTTTACGTTTCGTTTTATCCTTCTTGACGCATTATGTTCAATAAATATCTTGCCATCTAATTCAAAGTCATATTGTCCAAATGATATCTATTTTGACCTATTCATGGGTATTAAATTAAGATAATCCAGGACAATTATTCACTTATACGTTATCAGCTGAACAGCATGAGTCCGGCTGCCTGGTAAGCGACCGTTGATGTGAGTTTGCAACTGGCACTGACATAATCAGCAAGCGATGATGGAGTTTTAATGGTGAAATGTGTTATGCATAGTTCAGTGCCTAACTATACCGCCTAACCTCACACAAAAAAGAAGAAAAAAAGGAAATAAATTTCCCAACTTCTGGCTGGTCCCTTGTTGGTCTGGCTATGAAGATCAGAAATTGCTGTCACCAGTGGTGATATTGTGATTAGCACCAAAAGAAGGGCTTAAAGGAGACCAGAAATCAATATAAAAAAGAATAATAATAAAAGCACTATAGAAGCAAACCTTATTCTGAATTATCATCTACGACCGTAATGCCAATATTTAAATATTAGCATATCTTCTAGGCGCTGAATTTTCGTGTTCTCGTATGCAAAATTTCCGCGCCTATTCAGTTACTTTCGTGATGTGACGTCATAGTAGAGACTCGAGCAGTTGCCAGCGTAAAAGATATTTTAAATCCTGGGAAAAGTGTTTAACATGTGAGTTAGGAAAATTGCCATTAGGCAGAGTTAAGTGACCACTAAATGCAATAATCAGTTTACAGATCTTTTATCTACATCAGCAGTGCTAAAAATATCCCATGCCCCGACACCCGGTGTCCCTCGAATTTTAGTTCGGACCTATCCTGTATTCAAAGTGAGGTGCCCATCGGGATAGTCAAAAGAAAAAATGGTTACCTGAGGAAATGAGGAAATGTATTTTTAGGATGTTGATATATATGCCTTAACACGGCACAATGAAATTGAGATCTGATTTTAATGAAATGGAAGCTTTCCTAAAAACAAGAGTCTAAACCCTTGCCACAGTCAAGTTTCGAGAAAACACAATTTTTAGTAATCTTAATATTTTTAAAAAAATTATAATAAAATAAATCAACACAAAAAGAACTTTTCAGTGTATGCCAGTTACATTTAGTATGTTTAAACGGTAATCTGTAGTAATTGGAACTGATATACAATTTTCCCTTGAGCAGCTAAAAGAAAAGAAGTCAGGTAAGAAATCAAAGTTTCACATTAACTGGTTGACAATAGAAATTGGGGAAAGCGACTGTTGACCCCCACCTCCTTGACCTATGTGTGCGAGCGCTCAAGGGACGTGCGATTTCTCCCTGTGATACTCCTAGGACAAGCCACTTTTTCATATCCTGGTCAGCTGTGGCTTAACTGCAAAATAACTGAAGTTTTGACTTAAGTACACAAGTAATAAAGCCACTGTGACAAATTAACAGTTAATCCATATCCTTGTATTTATCTTGTGAAAAGGGATGCCGTTCTGACCATGCTCGAAAGCGTGCGTAAGTAAGCATCAGCAATTAAACGGCAGATAAACGAATCCTTATTTCGCTGTATGTATATAGGACTTCATTTTAACAGTTCAAATTTGCAGTCACAAATTTGCAGTACATGTGTCAACTGTTTTCCCCACGTTTTATGCCCCACCTTATTTCCATAGGTTTAAATTTTTGAGGATGTAACACTGTTTACTGAATGAAAATATTTATTCTGATATTTAGAGTTAGTTTTCTGTAGGTACAGATTCTGTATGGCATTGTTATTTTATTCTTTCTTTTAATTTTAATCATGGAAATAAAACTTTACATATAAAGTTAAACAATGTCGGGTTTCAACCAGTCAAGTTTGTTTGGAAGAAATGGAGATGTGATTTTGTTTGCAAAGAAAATTACAGAACATTAGTGATCATTCATGGGATTTAAGCTAATTGGTGACAATTTTATTTTTTTAAATATTTTTACTATGAGTTACTGTTGTTGTGGTTTTAAAACAAATCTGAAATTTATGTGAATGTTTTAATCTTAACATTCTATTTATTGGCAAAAAAGTGTTTAATATTATTCATTTCGTCCAGTGCAGGATTTAGATTGCGAGGCCCTAAGCTATGGAAAGCTGTAGAGGTCCTATTTGGTATATAAAAAAAAAAATTGAGAGACACCTTCAGAATGTGAGGCCCTAAGATGTAGCTTGTTCAGTTAATGCCTAAAGCTAGCACTGATTTCATCACTACAATATTCACAAGAGATAGTATGTGGCTTCTGTCGATTGCATACGTTACATCAGGTAGTGATTGGGGATACTATACGGACAATGGGAGTTATCATAAAAAAACACTATACGGACAAGATTTATACGGACAAATTTCACACCCTGGAATACTATACGGACAATGGGGATTTTGTATTAGCACACCCTTAGACTGCATACGGACAAGAGGAATGGCACAGGTGGCATGACATCACGTTACTGGACACTTGGTAACAGTATAGCAATGTGCAGTACTGTGACGTCAAGAGTTCGTCAAGTACTGTGTCATCGTCGTGTTGGTGAATGAAGTAGAATGTATGTCTTATAACTTATACAGGCAATTTGTTTGTTGAAAAGTATATTTTCGAGGCATGGAAAGTGGCCCTGAAAAGGGCTTTTGTTTTCTTCTTCTAACTTCTCCACTTTTTCCACCAACTCCTGACTTTCTCTAATATTCCGCTGTTCTTCTTCTCTTCTTCAGGCACCTGGTCTGGATGATCCATCGCTCTAAACTTGGTTTGTAGCTTCATCCAATTTTGATTTAATTTCTCAAAGTCTTCATTCTTTTTTTGGTTTTCCTTATCCCCTCTCTCTTTTGCCCAGGTCTCCCTAATATTTTTGACATCTTCTTCCAGTATTTCTTTGATTTTGTATTCGCCTTTCTTCATATGATCTACACCCTTTTTCACAAAAGGCCACTCTGTTAATTGGAAGATATCTTCCAAATAGCATCTCGCTTGAATAAAATCATCCAGAATCGGCTTCAAGGTTCCCACTTTGAAGTATTTTTGGATTGATGATTCCTCGTATTTGGTCTGCTTCTTCTATGGTTGTCAATTGTAACTGATAACTGGTCACTCTTTGTTTCTTTATCAAGTTCTCACTACTTGTCAACTTCCATTCTTGGTTAATTTTGTCCAGTTCGTAGGCCACATACACGATCCAGTACAAAGTATCTCTTAATTGATAAAATAGCTCTAGACTTTCAGTCATTTTGTATTATGTGTAGAATGGCACGAATGGTGAACACTATGGTTTTATATATGTAAAGCATGGACGCAATTGCAAACATCACTTCTCATATTATATACCATCTCGTCAACGAAACGAGCAGCACAAAGCACAAACTATACCATCTCATTATCGAAACTAGCAACATAAAACACAAAATATACTACCTCATCAACGAAACGAGCAGCATAAAGCAAAATATACTAACTCACCAACGAATGCTCATGCATTATTGTTGAAGTGAGTGTTTATAGTTACACTACATTACATTCACACAAATTGGTAACTTGAATAGTCTTTCTTTTCTAGAGATTTGGTTAGCCCTGAAAAGGGCTGGGTTTTTTTACTCCAAAGGCCCCTAGCTAATGCTGGCACATTCCTGGCCTGACACCACATACAGATCCAGTCATGCTCCCAATTCATATTGCCATAGTGACTGACTTCGATCTTGGACACTTTGTAGTGCTTAAACTCGAAAGGATTTTCATTGTTGGCTCCATTGAAGGCTGCATTGCTAACAATACCAATGATTAAACGTTTGGGTAACTATCTTGGATCGAAGATTAGCAGCAATGGTGAATGTTGTCATTTCTACACGTTATATCGGATACTTGGCGGTCATTCTGCTCAAGGTGTGACTGATATCGATCCCTGCTTTAGGTAGCAGTTCTACACGGCGTACGTAAGGTCTGGCTTCTTGAATTTTGGTTTTATAGTTGACATTATCTTCAGCAATCAAATAGAAAACCGTGCTGCTACGATTTAACCTCAGACAAATATTTACTCCGTTGAGCAAATACCTATTCTGCAACCACATGTCCAAATGCAAATGATCCATCAGTTCTAAACCATGTGCTCCCACGATTTTCTTTCAACAATCATCAAATCCTTTATTTTCTATATCTAGATCGTTGATCATATCTGGTGTGTAAGGTTTCCAAACCACGCAAGCATCCATATGATTGTTCTTGGCCACTTTTCCGCACGTCAAGAGATTTTCTGGATACGCTCGGTAAAGGTAAGTATCCATTCTACTGCTGACCAGTTTGTTATTCAAGTACAAATCCACTTCGTTAAAAAAGAAATGCATGAAATTGTTGACGGAAGCTACTTTGATATTGCCTTCCGGATTGGAACAGTCGGGATTTTGCACTTTCATTTTCAAATACAAGTAACTGAAATTCAGATCGATGTAATCTTCACATTGTCCTTTAATTTCAGACTCGATGGTAGCGGAATCAGTCAAAGAGGAGATGGGATGAAATTCAACCCTTGGGATTCTTGCATGATCACCATAGTGGGTGGCATGGCAAACAGATCCAGTTCCAACTTGAAACAAGCACAATACTCTCGGTGCATCATTTTATTTTTTGTGTTTAAGTCTCGAACAGTTTTTCCTTTTCTTAGTCTTTCTAGCTTTGAGAGTATGAAGTCCTTTAAAAGGGTGTTTTCGTCGTCTTTTTCTGCCTTGTCCTTGCAGAGGAATGCCTGACTCAGCAGCAAACGTGGCATTTATAGTCGACCCAAGAGTTTTGCCTCTTTGAAGCAAAACATTTGTGCCTGCTCTTAAGAAAGCTTCTTTAGGATTTTGTTCGTCAATGATGACATTTTGAAGAAATTCTTTACCGTGTGTTAACTTAGCATCTTTCAGGATGTGCAATTCCCGTTTGACCATCGGTTTCAATACGGGAGCCACGGTTCGAAAGGCTGATTTGAGCATATCCCCTAAACCATGTCCTCGTTTTCGAGCGACTCCTTGGTACACAGGATACATGACTGACAAGAAATTGTTAGAATACTCCTTTTTGAAAATGGAGTTTCACAGTGACTGTCCTTTAGGTGAAAGAAATATTTTGTCCCAGATCTCCTTTTATAGTAATATTGACAGTGTCGAAATACAACTTACTGACTGGCAAATAGTAAGGATGTACAAATTTGCGGTGAACGTGATAAGTGTTTCCACTTTCTTCATCAGCAGCCGTGGGAGACTCCACTTTGAAAGGAATGACACGCAGTAACGGTATAGAGTTTATCCCACTAATTTTTACTCCACTACATCGGAGTACACAAAAAACAAATTCAGTCCTTAGTTCATTGCTACAGGGAAATGAAAATGTTTGGCAAAACCCAAATTGTTACCTATGGGTGGCAATTTGGTTGGAAGATTCTTGATCATTTCGGGGTTTCCACCTAAAATGTGATACAATTTAGGACAAAATGTAATGGTCAAGACTTTGTCATATGAATATTTCATCAAGAGGCGACGAGCTATTTTGTGGTACTCAATCTTGACTTTTTTAGTTTTCACCAAGTCTTTTTCAAACATGACATTGAACCTTTCAGCAAGGGTGTTCAACAAATGTTGACCACTAAGAAAATAACCCGAAGGAATTTCCAATATATAAGTGGTTCGATTAGTGGTAGGGTTTTTTGTTTTGGGAAAGTCAACTTTATCACTGCGTGCATCCATTACTTGTTGCACTTGTTCGTCTTCCATTTCTATGGACACAGTGTTTTGAGTTTCAACTATGTTTTTGATTTGTGTATGGTGAATCATTTCTACCAAAGCCACTTCCCAATGGGCTTCGTCATCAAATTGAATGGCCTGAGGTAATTTAGCCGTGAAACAGCACAAAGTGGTTTTGGGAAACAGCTCCATGGAACTGTCACTGGGAAAAGTTAAGTAAAATTGGTTGTTCACGGTTCCACAGTTCTAGAGTCCGAGGAGTCACTGGAAGTGAGAGAAGTGTCTAAAAGAGGGTGGTTAAGGTGACTGTTGCAACTTGACGTTGGACACCAGACTCCCGTTGTTGTATCCGTTAGAGGAATATTTTAGGGACGGATTTGGAAGAAGGTAACCAAATCAACTGCTCAGTAAAATGGTCCACAATTGTTTTTCTCCTTGTTGTAAACTTAGATTGCCAATGGCTGCACCGATGACACAATACACCACAAAGATTTGGCAGAAAAAGGCGATTTTCGTCTTAGGCACACGTTCTCCACACCACACCCACAAGGGTTGCTTTTGTAGATCTTGCAGAGAAGAACTGGGGGAAGGAGAGTTCGCAGTAGAAGCTGATGCTGTGTTAATGGTTACTTCTTTTTATAGTCAATGATTTGAGAAGCGTCAATCCAAGAGTCAAAACTTGACGGTATCCTTTCCAATGTACTTTGACTTCTTTGACACGCCGTTTTCCCACTTTTCATGTTATTCGATCGAGAATGCTTTCGATTTCGTACACGTCGTCTTCGTTTTTGGTCACAAGTTGTAACTCGGGTAAGTAAAACGTTCCTTTTAATACTTCTCCGTTCATGTCTTCCAATTTATAGACGGGAGGATAACGACCACGTACTCGTTCAGTGACACGAAACAATTCGATGGTCAGTTGGGTAAGTAACCTTTGTCGAAAATACGTTTGATTTTGCCAATGCGTACCCAATATCCTGTGGCTAACATTCTACCATTTTTGGGGACAGTGACTGACGGGGACGTACAAAACAGTCGCTCGAAGACAGTCACTTCGTTGGCGTTAGTCTCTTCTTGAAGGGCACGTCCAATGCCCCGATGGTAAGATTTGAAAGTCTTCTCGTACCTCTTCTTCGTGAGGGTAGTGATGGTGAAGGTAGTGGTGGGGATGGACTTTTCATCAAGGCTTGCAAATATTTCAAAATAGGTACAGCTTTTGCATCTAAAGCTTTTTGGTGAAAGAGTTGCATTCGTTGCAACAATTGACTGTACCGTTGAGATTTTTCTGTTTTGTACAAATCGCTACGATCCATCAACGAATGCAATTCGTGTTGTAACTGGGACACCTCGGTCAAATGAGGATTAGTAGGTAATTGTGGGGTCCGTTGTTCTTGCCAGCGATGGTATTCCATCCATCGTTTGAAAGGCACTAAAGTCAGTTTTCGTCATTCCAATAGATTTCAAGGATCACGTCTGGGATCTTTTTTGTCCCAAATGCTCTTTTTATCCCTTTATTTTATCCCTTGTGAAGCAGCCCCCGCTAAGATACTTGTAATCATTGGGACAACTGCTAACAACATAGGTGATAACAACATTGGAAAAGAGGTAAAAAATCCTCCATGTTGCACCAACATCTTTTTCTTTTGACGAATGGGTACTTTCTTTTGGACCATTTGACGAAGGACGTGTCGATGCTTGGCTAAGCATTCGTTCTGGTGTTTAGACAACTTTATCGTGCCTTTCAAGATATTTCAGATAACATTCGCACACGATATCGATGACATCTTTGGACGCCGTTTGAATCATTTGTTTTCGCATGGGTGGAGGAGTTTTGGAGAAGACGGACAACATGTCCCAATGTTTGACTAAACGGGGTGGTAATCCTTTTCCTTTCTTTCCTTTGGGGGTAGAAGAGGAATGTCTTTTTTGGGGTGACAAAATTTGTGGGTTGGTTCCAGGGCACACACCAAAAAATATACTAACGTCAATCACTTCAGTACACGGTCTTTGATTCTGTTTTTGGGACTATCGCTTCGTCATAAAGGTGACAATGTGTTTTCCAACATTGTCAAAGAATCCTCCTCTTTGGTGACTCTTCTTCTTCTTTAGACAAGTGTGTCTTTTCCGGGCGTGATGTCTATTTTGGACTAAGCGTTTTGTCTGATGACGAAACTGTCTTTTCTTTTAACAGGAGAACGACGATGAGGGAACAACTTCATGGTTCAACATAGTCCTCTTATTTGCTTTTGTCCCTAGCTGCTTTAAATGCTTTAAAAAGCAGCGTTTAGTTGATTATTATGATCCCTCAAGTAATCAATAAAAAAACCTCTTTGGTGACTTCTTTTCTTGAAACGACTGTCTTTTCTGTGGGTGTCGTCGATGTTGGACTAAGAGTTTCTTAGAATGACGTGAATGCAGTTTTCGTTTTCCTTTTCCTTTTTGCACAGAAGAACGACGAGGGTAACGGTGTGCACTTCTTGGTGGTGCCATCTTGAGGTGATTAGCAGCACAAAATCACTGATTTTAAAATTGACCTCAGGACTTTTTGTAGTGGAATGCGTCGCCTTTCGCCACTGATTGTGTTTACGTCGTATCAACTTGATGACAGGCAACACACGTCGTGGAGGAGTACTGATGGTACGATGAAACAAATTTAGAGTAATGTAAATGACACTGGTGCCCTTTGCGTGTAAACCACAGTTTAATTTCTTCTTCGTCTTCTCCTAGCATGTCATCAATAATAACCAAATGGGTTTGACTGGGGTCAACCACGATGCCGTCGTCTTCGATCGCAATGCCTTCCACAAAGACAATGGATTCACCTTGACTTTCTCGTAAAAGGCAGTACGCTGATTGCCACCCTTTGTAACACTACACGATGCGTTGAGGTGGACGATCAATCAAATGATGTTTATGTTCGATCAAATGTTTGACAAATTCGGTTTTGCCTGAACCGCTAGGTCCAGCAATGAGCATGATAAAAAGGATGTCGAACATACAAGGCCTCCAAATTAGCACGATTTAAATGTTCGTCAATGCCTTTGAAAGTGGAGGAAGAGGGAGCAGAGACAGTATAGGTAGCCATAGTAGTGTCAGGAATGTCACCTTTCTCGTAACACGAAGACAGACGAGACATGAGTTTTTTCAAGACACGTTTATTGCAAACTTTAAAATGAAATAACACGAAAGAATAAATACATAATAGCCAAATGGTTAAGTACATGAATAAAAGACACATCGAACACAACGATCGTGGAATATAAACAAGTTTTTACTTTACAATATTTTAATCATTCAAATGTAGTGTCCTAGGGACAGTGTGTAATGTTCTAAACGTTTGTACATTGATTGGTACTGTCACACAAAGGTTCTCCTGGAATGATCTTTCGTGAATGTCAATGACTGTCCTGTCCTGAAGAGAATGGTTTTTCTCGGTGAAAGACTGTTCTTCTTCTTTTTCCTCTGGTACTGTCACTAACAAAGGATTAAAAGTGACTATTTCACGGAACGTTTGAATGTTTTAGGATTACAAATTTCAGGCATAGTCGGTCACTTCTTTAGTCCAAGCCTCAGAGACCCCACTTTTTCCAGTCACGTACATCTGTCAAGTGAAGGTGTTAGTCACAAGCTACACCCACATCCTCATACACCTCTTCAGTACCTACAAGTTGACGAATGTTGTTTTCCCGTAAAGGTCGAGAAGTATCCAGATGAAAGCGCAAAGCTTTCAGGAGAATGAGTCTCAAGTGAGCATTTAAAGGGATCACTTTCATACTTTTCGGGGTGATAGGTACTGATCGTAACGTGTCCACAAATCATCGGACTGTAAACGAAATCCCAGGAAGCAAGTCAATAAGACACACACGACACGTCGACCCCAATTCAATGAACACAATTCTCGTAAAAAGCAACGGTAATCCTCCACTGTTTGAATATGTTCATGAATCTCCTTCCACGGAATCTGTTTTATCACCAATTAAAAAGGTCATGGCATGGTAAAACGTTTTTATAGTCTCTTTTTTCGGCAGCTATTCATGAACTCTATGTACAAATGTGGTCGTATTTTTCCGTTCTCCAACAATTCAAAATTTCAAGGCACTAGCTGACATATGACAAGTCGATCAGAAGTTTCGTCTTCATCTTCTGCTATGAATGCATTCCATTTACAATTTTTGTAACTCTTTAACTCTTCTTCTGGAATTCGATTCAGTAAGTGTACCTGGTAGTAAAAATAATCACTATTCATACCACAATCCACACAATTCACACTCTCCTACTTGCTGATAAATAGCTGAAGAATATCTGACCACTTAAATGCAATTTTTCCTTGCGTTTGACTTGTATTATGACCAACTCTCGGTAAATGCGTTCTCTCAACTCCATAGGTAAGCTACGAAATATTCTCTTGTAAAGGATCAATGACCATTTATCAGTCAAACATTTCTCTTAGAGCGAAACTAATGAACGTAGTGAGTTATTTCATTCCAGTGAATGATAATAAAATCTTCCATTGTAAATGGTCTAAAGCGAAAACAAAGAATGAACACAACTTTGATCCAGTGACATCGAACTTGTTGGTTGACTTCTTTCACTGTCCTCCTGTGAATTTCTCGACACAAAACGTTCTACAGTCACCAATTGAGATATGGACCAGCAAGACCCTGCCAAATGTCTTTGTAGATCTTCTCTTGCAATTTGAGTGGTAATTTTTGAAGATTAATGTTGATGTCCGGTTTAAATACTTGTCTAGAATTGGTCCAACCTTGGACTCCTAACCATGTCGCAACTTTTTTACTCCATATGGTTCATTTTGCGTAAACAATGAGGTCCCACTAAAGGTACGTAATGACAATCTGGAGACTGAAGTAAGTGATAAGCGGAATCTTTCTTTTCCCACTAGTGAAGTATCACGCCACAACTAAAGCACTTGACTTTATCCCCTTCGCCCAAGTATAAAAATCCGGCTCTGCCTAATTCATCGGGGTTTGGTCCTTCCAGATATTTTGGCCACTTACCTCGGAAGGTTTGGATCCGACTTTGATAATCAGAGTATTCTGACAAACGCACAATGAACGAATATTCGCATGATGCAGATTCACCTCGATGAGGGTAAGGTGAGATATGCAGAATTTTGCTTAGATTTACGTGACATTCGTAGGGTGGTAGCCGAAGGGTTTGTTGTGGAGGATGACATCCACAAATAATGTAAAAAGGTGTACAATGACGAGTAGCATCACTTTCGTGTCCGTCAGATTTGACACGTATACCATCATCACTCCTTTCCATGATAGGCTTGGTCGTCTTAGCAAAGTTCCCATGACGATAGTCGAATAACGATTTGATGTGTGGGTAAACTCACAATCTTGTTAGGTTCGTAAGTAGTCACTTTAAAGTTTCCATCCTGTCCAGACTGCAAGACTTCTTTGAGTACGCCAAAAATCACTACTTGACTGGTGTGATAATTGAGAACCAGTCCTTTCACTCATTGTACACTTCTCCTTGAGGGTTACGGTATTCGTAATCATAATTGTTGGGACCGCCACTGGTAAAACTTAAAATTTTGTCCTCGGGATGCTCGTCCGTCCAGGCTCCTAAACAGTCTCCTTCAATTTTAGGTTGCTCTTGACCCAAACGACTGATGTAGATGCAACTGTCTGTGTCAAAATACAGCACACGATCTCCTTACAGTTCTAAAGCTTCGTACAGTTTTGAGCAAACATGAGCTGTCACGTAAGCCGCAATGATGACATTTCCAAATTCGTCGGCTTCTACAAAGTCCAGTTCATCTTCGTAATTGACTAAAAGTAAGTCCTCACGAACGATGTCCTCGTGTTTCATGTATTTAGTTTTGTCGTGAATCATCTGGAAGTAGCGGAAAGGTTCTGACAATTACTCCGTTTTGGGTAAACACTGACGTTGTGCCATTTTGCCCCATAAACAATTTAATATCACTTTGGCAAACGATTGCCTTCCTTTGTTTTTTTTCCTCGTTGTCTAAAGTGATACCTTCCTGCTCCCAGTACTTCTCTTTGAATTTTTTTACCTTCGGGAGTGTGACATCAGGAAAGATAACCACTGGTATCTTGTTTTAGTTTTAAAAAAGCATTCACGTAGTCTGAGAAAATGCCTTTATGAGTCTCGTCGCCCTCGTGGTACTTTTCTATCTTGGGAAAGTGGTAAATTTCGTACACTTCTAACAGTTGGTATCTCAGATAAAGAGCTTTACACAATTCTACATTAACCTACGTTCCCGTTAAGGCTCTTTCTTTCTGAGTGTGCTGACAAGGGTGGACTTGGTTGCACGTTTCAGCACAAGTACGACACAAAGGAAACATCAGTTTTCCTTGGCAATGATGGGGTAAAACTGGATGGCACAAGTTCGTGGGAGGAAAGACTTTGCACTTTATCAATCCTTCGTATTGTCTAATATTGTCCACGTCGATGTGTTCGGTCAGCAATTGTGGGTGCCCTGCTGGAAAGTGACAATAGTTGCTTACGTACGGACACAGAAAACACACGTCCATGTATTTGATTTCTTCTCCGTTCTCCTCGTCAGCAAACATGTGGCATTCGTCTGTCCTCAGTGCAAATTGTCCCGTGGGTTCAGAGGGTCCACCAGTTTGTAACTTTCTACAAACTTCGGGATCGGTTTTCAATCGCTGATCGTATATTTTATTCGCACATTAACTATAAATTTACATCCTTGCTCTTCTAACTTCAAGCGACGTTGACAAGTGGCCTGGTACAAGTCTTCGATGGTCCGTTGCAAAAACTGATTTTTAGTGCTATGTCGAGGGTAACAGGTAGGACAACCGTGAAAAAAGCAACCGTTAAACTCGTACACGATCTGGGGATTTTCTCAGTCCCAGCCATCTACTGAATACTGATGGCTTTCTCGCCTCCTCCGTTGCGGACATGTTGAATCCATTTTGCCTTCCTTGTCGCACAAATAATGCAACCAGCGTAGGGCTTTGGCCGAGTACTGACGTTTGAGAAAATTGGTTGTTTGAGGACTGATGAAAGCCAGGGTGTTTTCGGGCAGGAATCGTTGACGGTACACTAAGGAACACGCTTTGGCAATGGTGCAGGCTTCTTTCAAAGGGTCGATCCCGCTTTGCTCCATGAATAATTCTCGAAATTTTCCACAGCAGCGCCGTAAAATATCCACGTCGGAACGACACTATTTTAACATTTCTTCCTGAAAGTCGAAAGGGTCATAGGCATGAGTCTAGTACCATGCGTAGAAAGCTCCTCGTTGTTCGGTACGCATGTTGTCGGGGTCGTAGTAGTGAGCCTCGGGCAAATGGGGTATAACAGCATGTTGATTGGCTTCGGTATTGAAAAAGTGAGGAAAATAGCCTTTGGCTATTTCTATCATGCCAAACGTTTTAGGCATACGACTCAAAGGCATGGCCAAGTAACTCATCGAATCTTTCAACTGCACTTGACCCACTTGCACAGAAATGATTTTGCCTCCATTCAAAGTCACTTTAAATACTTTGTTCTGTACAGTATCTCAACAAAAACTGTCCATCGTATACCGAGAAATTGTGAGCCATTACCGTGGCAAAGCGATGACAATCTCCGTAACGTTCGCTGTCTTCTTGGCTCCACGTCTCATCGATAGGGTATAAGACCCATTGGGCAAAATCGGTCAGTGTGTTCGGTCCCCGAAAGATTGTTTCTCGTCCTCCAAGAATCTTGCTGCAGTGAGGGCAATGAGTAAAGATATGCTCTTGGATGCACTTCTTGCACGTTCGATGAGCCATGCAGAAATTAGGAATGTGAATACCAATTTCTTGCATGCATTCGAAATCGAAAAAGATAAAATTGCCTTTCTTCTTCTGGTCCTCTTCTTTTTCTTCATGTTTAGAATGGTATTTTTGAATGTAGCATTGGTGTTCCAAGTCCACCATTTGGTGACAAGTGTGACATTTTTTTCTTTCCCGAACATGTAGGGCACAATCTCAGGAGTTGACAAGCACATTTTCACTGTGAACCTTGTGTCTTCAAATGTTGTTGGTAACAGACAAGACTAACAAACGTGCACTGACAAGCTGGGCAATGCACTCGTTCTTGTCCTTGGTCCAAACAGGGTTTAGAGGCTAAACATCCCTCACATTTCCATCCGCAATGCTTATGTTGATCTCGATTGTTATAGCCGTAGTCACATTCCTCACATTAACAACTGTATGACAGGAATGCAGTGATACTGGTAACGGCATCAAAATGTCATCGTGATGATAGACGTGAATGTATTTTCCGTCTTTGAAATTTTTGCCTCGAAACAACTGAGGTCCACGCACTTCTTGAGGGTGCACTTTCAAGGTGTAACCTGGAGCCAAGACATCCTGCAACTTTCGCATTTCAGGAATGCCACAGGGCGTGTCTTTAGCTAGTCCTGCTTGCTGTAACATTGTTTGTTGTTTGGCTCGACTAGATTTTTGAATAGCTTGCCAAACTCTTTTCCATTCTACTGTGTCGTTCTTGTCGGCATACATTCGTCCCATCACGATGGCACGGGCTAAACACATTTTGTCTGTTGGATTATTAATTCGGACGAGGTTCCTTTTGGTGCTTCGAAGGTTGTTTATCAAGAACACATTTTTACGTCCAGTCCATTGGGGAAGAGAAACGTGGGTATTGAACAGTGTCGCTTTTCCGTCACTGATGTGAAATTTGTCTTTGTGGATTGTTGAACGTGCTGAATTTTGTCCATGACATTATAAGGTGTCAATTCTGATGGACTGCTAATCTCGACACAAACGGGGGACTTCAAACTATCGTGATGAATGGAAAGTCTCAAGCGATCATCTTCTTTGACTTCACATTGCTGTTTTAGTGTGGTTAACAAAGAATCCCACACATCGGTGATGAAACTCTTCTGCTTTCTCCAACGATCCATCGGACTTGAAATCTTTAAATTTCACCGTGTACGTGTAGGCTGTAGTTCTAAATTTTCTAGAGGAACGTTTTTCCGTCTCTCGAATGTGATAGTAAGTTTTAGGGTTTACTTAATGGACTTTGTTTTGGTGTAAACTCACTGGATTTAGATTCTGGTTCACTCATCTCATCTTCAGAATCACTGGCATGAATTTGAGCCAAGACTTCGGCTACTATGCGAGGCGATAAATCACGTTTCTGCCTCTTACTTTCTTTTTCACCTTTCTTTTCAAAATGATGCGATCGGTTCATCTTGATTGCAAAAAGTTAAATGACTACATATGAAATGCCATGGTCCTATATATTCATGTCAAATCAGTGCATATATAAAAGGATAGTGTCTTCCATTTCAGTATTCATTTTGCTCTCAAGCTGACCACTACAATGAAAGAACCCACACAAATCGAACTTCTGATTAGAGCTTTACGAGGTGTCATACGAAAGTTTTCATCAGACAATCCAACGGACTATTCTTCCTCTTTTCGAGATAAAATTCAGGATACTTGCTATATCTGTAAGAATAAAGGGCATTGGGAATGTCTAGACCGTCAAAACCCCAGTGTCAAAAAGACAAGAGTCGAGATCATTGTTAAGAGAGAGAGGACATTGGTCTTCAGAAGAGTGCCCTAAGAAACAACAGGAGCAGGAGGAGGACGAAGAGGAAAAGGAAGAACCCCGAGACATTCAGAAAGAGAAGAAAAGAAGGAGAAAAAAAGGGAGGAGAAGAAGGAAACTGCGAAAGTGAAGAAATTTAGAGAGAGAGAGAGAGAGAGAGAGAGAGAGAGAGAGAGAGAGAGAGAGAGAGAGAGAGAGAGAGAGAGAGAACCACACACAGAAACAGAAGAAGTCTATGAACTTTTTAAAAAGTGTGTTATGTTGTGAATTGAATTGTAAATAGTTGTACCAGAATAGTTCAGATTGAAAAACGTATGTGTCCTGATTTAAATTTTTTAGAATAAGAGTCGTCTACATTCACGCACACACACACACACACACACACACACACATATATATATATATATATATATATATATATATATATATATATACACTAGGGTTGTACCAGGGATTTTAAGTTTTCATTGATTTTTAGCAAAATGAATATTATTTCTTTTCGAAAGTAAGGGGTGGCCCTGAAAAGGACCGTTGAGTGTTTTGTTTCCTGAGAACAAGCTCAAGACCAAGAAGCAATTAGCTTTAACTGCCATAAGCCTTTGCCACGGCCAAGGCTAACTTGTGGACTTGCTCTTGTCAATGATTGAGTAGAAATTACTAATAGTGGTATCTCTGGTGTAGTCACAGGGTTAGGCTGCTTGGCTCGGGAAGGTCTTTTTCTCTTGGGTCGTAATAAAGAAGTCTGATACATTTCTTTCAGACTTCTTAACCCAGCTAAAATATTCAAGAATATCGTGACAGTTTGACTTTCACTGTTCTCCTTCTTTCATGGACTTGATTTCTTTTCTACTGCTTCTTCCTGTCGTTTCCTTCTCGCCTCTTCTATTTCTTCTCGCTGTTGCTATTCAAGGAGAAATGCTTCTTCTGCCTCTTTCTGTTGCTGTAAAAAGATATCTAATTTTTATTTTTGTCTTTGTCTAAAATCGTCGACGCGTGGTAAAGAAGGATAAATTGGCGGAAGTTTTGGTGCCGGTACAAATTCTTGCGAAAAGAGAAAATCTACTAAATCCCAGTTGAAATCAACCTCTTTGGGCAGTTGCACTGTGTTCATTTTAGTAGCTGCTGCTATGCCATCGCTTTTCGTCTCATCAGCCGGTGCACCCCAAGCCATTATCTTCTTAGATTCCGTCATGTTCGACCCAACAATGCCGCATAAATTCACAACGCACGAAACGCTAGTGAACGTATATAGGGAATATGACGTGACAGGTAGCTCACTTCGGATTGGAAGACAAATTCCACGAAGTGACCGAATTTTGTAACGCGTAATGGGATTGGTCAACCATTCCAATCCGTTTCGATCCACTCTACCCTTATAAATACACGCGGTTCACTTCTTCATTGCCTTCACCTGTTCACCTGTTCTCGTCATACACACACACACACACACACACACACACACACACACACACACAAATGTTGACCAACGTAGAATCTACCCTCGTATCATCGATGCTGTTTAACCAAGACTAACCTATGTATCTTAGATCATCATGGGCCATTACCTAGATCACTGATACAGCCTTTTGGAAAAGAAGAATCTATGTAGAAAGACAAGGGTGTCTAAAGAGAGTCCTCATTTACGGACCAGAAGTGAGACGAAGTCTGAGAATGAGAAGACGATCAGTGAAACGGGTGTTAACATCATAAACAAAGGCCCATTTCAGGACCCCTTTCCATGCCTCGAAAAGATTATACTTTTCAACAAAAAAAATTGCCTGTATAAGTAATAAAACATACATTCCACAACATTCACCAACACGACGAACGCTTGATGTCACAGTACTTTACGAACGCTTGACGTCACAGTACTGCACATTGCTACACTGTTACCAAGTGTCCAGTACCGTGATGTCATGCCACCTGTGCTATTCCTCTTGTCCGTATACTGTCCCAGGGTGTGCTAATACAAAATTCCCATTGTCCGTATAGTATCCCAGGGTGTACCATTTGTCCGTATAAATCTTATCCGTATAGTGTCCCAGGCTGGTTATAATGATAACTCCCATTGTCCGTATAGTATCCCCATTCACTACTTATATCTATTTATGTATGATTTGGTGGCTGGGTTTTTTTTTTGGGGGGTGGTGTCTTCTTCTGAGAAATTAAATTGACTGACATAATGTAAAAATCGGGAGTTCTTGAAAAGAATTGGGAGATATTACTAAATCAGTAGGTAGGTGTGGAAATACCCCCAAAATAGGGAGATTTTTTTTTTCTCCCGGCTTGAGAGTTGACAGGTATGAAATGTCCGGTCTTGTTAAATTTCAGTCAGGGCTTGTGAGTTCATTCAAGTCACTATCCCGGGACCTGTCCCTAAACAAATTTTTCTTTGAGCACTGACCAGTACAGTACATACACTTTTATACAGAACATGTATATCTTATCAAATGTTTCAGTAAGCAAACTGTAGCCTGCATGTAAAATACACTGTAATTGAATCATAAGAAGGAAGCATTTTACTGTTTCAATTAATTTACTTATGATCTTTGCTTTGCAGCTTTATTTGTGAGTTTTATTTCGAAAAGCTAATGCTGAAGTTACGACCGATAAAATCAGTTCTCAATACATCAATACATTTTACACCTCCCGGGTAATGGATTTTGTTTCACACCAAAGTCGGTACACGTTCTGGTATCTTCACCTAGAATTCTCTTTGTTTCAGTTTTGGATGCATATTTTCAAAATATTAGTCCTTAGGTGGTGTGTTGGGGGTAGGTAATGAACATATCATTTACATATGATACGATCGAATCTCATCATTCTTAAATGAATTTATTGCAGTGTAGTAAATTTTAAATTTCGATATTTAGCACAATCACCTAATCCTTATAAAAGTTTTGCACAACACACAATGTAAAAGTATTTATTTCAAAATTACATTGCTTTTCTTTAAATTTTTAACACACAGTTCAACAGATATAGTTATGAGGAACTCTCAGAAACAGTCAACGTTTTAATGTGCACACTAAATTTGGTCTCCTCCTATCTGTATCGCTCGCCTTGTTTCTGTTTCAGGACTGGCTAGTATTGCGTCACGGGACCAGGTGATCTGTGGTCTTATAAAAGTTTGAAATTGGGATTAAAAACAACAACACAAATGCCGATAATTCAACAGGGTGTTGAATACAGAATTACCGTGTGACTATTAAAACAAAAATTAATACTTTAAAAACATATTTCCAAAGCAGAAATTATCCGAAACATATTGATTCTGCGCTGAATAAAGAATGTAATCTTACTCAACATGAGGCTTTAAACACAACAAATTGTATAACAGAGAAAATATAATTTCTTTCACAATATAATATAATTCTTCATTATAATATATAGACCCTATAATAACTTTTGGAGTCTCCTAAATTTATCAAAGAAATAAAGTGTAAAATCACTTTACAACAGTAAACCAATTCATGTTGACAGAAGACCCAAGAATTTGCAAGATTTTCTAGTTATAACTAAAGAGAGAGAAAATAAAAAAGGCAATTCTCGTTATCTAAATGCAATAGACACTTGCGCTCTCATTATGCAAACATAAGAGAAAATATTTCTTTCAGCAGCGCTAATGCAAAAGAAGCATTTTTCTCTACGTTATAACACTAACTGCCTATCAATTGATGTGATTTATTTGATATCCTGTACAAAGAGAATGAATAACCATCAGTTTCATATTAGACATTTATAGAGATCATCAGTTTTCGATTAATATTTCTATACATTTTAATACCAATTACTGTCTACTCGATTTTCTACTAAGAAGATGAAATGATTTTGATCAGTAAATCTTACGTGGGGGCTGTCCTAATTATTTTTCATCTCTCTTTCTGTTTATTTACCCCCGAAAAGGATTATTTTGTTCCTGTTTTATTACGTGTAAAGAAAAGTGCTTGGTTATTCCATCATTTACTTATTTGATCTAACAGTGAACGACAAGTTTGCAATTGAATGTAATACATATCGTTTTATTTTATATTGCTACATTAATGACTTCGACTTTGTTTTTCATTATTGCCGGTAAAAACATAATAACCTTAATTAATTAGCTGTTTTGTATGAGCTTTATAACTGCTACAGGTGAACTTCAAATCACAGTGTTCACAGCAGGTAAATAAAATACTTTAACCTTTTTAGTAATATTTTAGATCTCTGACATTGATTCGATGAAGAAATTAAACGATCAATAAAGTATTGACATATATTCACAACCGAAAGGAATACCGGTATATATTAATTATACAGTCATGATTATTGAAAAACACATGACTGCCTTTACTTTTGAAAATTTGTTTTTGGCAAGTAGCTTTATTAAGATTCATAATGTTTTGTATCTGTTTACATATTCATTAATAAATTGCATGTTTCATTCTTCAGACGGTATAACATAATTCTCTATGATGAACATAATAAAGAGTAAGTTAAGGAACAGGACGGCTCACAGGGGTGTTGCACACAGAATTATAGGGTGACTTAAAATAAAAAGACTTTGCCAAAAAGACTTATGGGAATTAAGATTATACTTTAAGTTCAGATATACGCGAGTCGAACTTTAAATAATGTTATAGCTTAGGGGGAAAATGTATGTGAATAAATATATTTCTTTTTATTTCATTGATACTTTTTTCTTCACTTTATGATGACAACGCGCATTTTGTAATTAGAATGCTATCCCGATGCTATCAAATATTTCCGGAGAAATCAGATTTAAACGTCAGAAAATAATTTACCATTGGAATCTCTGCGGGGTTGTCAAAGGTCAGATATACTGCAAATATTTTTTTCAAATACGTATTGGCCACACGTCACGTAGACATAGCAATAGAATACAGACCTATTTAATGAATATTTACTTACTATCCTTGGGGCAAAGTCTGGTGGGGTGGGGGGTCAGGGACCTAAGCGGTAGGGTTAGAGGAATTGGGAAATAAATTATTTGCAGTAATTATGTTGTTTTAAAGCACACAATTCTCGAATAAACGGTAAAAGTATCATAGATATTTCCAATATCTGTGCGTGTGAGTTTTTGGATTGTGAACATAGCTTTAACATTGATTTTAATCCACTCTCCAGAAAAATGATATTACTTAGTCTATTTCAGGGCAAAATCGATGCAAACAAACTTTTTTTCTCTCGTTTTGATCTGAGTACATTACCTCAACAAATTCCTCATCATATCACACTTGCAGATTTTAAAAGTAACCTGATTTTTTATTATTTATTTTACAAATTGCAGATTTAAACATTTCATTAAACAAATATCACCACATAAGACACGATATGATTTTGATTTATGAAAAATATCCAAACATTAGCAGAGGGAAAAACTAAAGGGCGAGAATTTTGTCTAACATAAAGTTAAAGACATATTTAATTCGTGATTCAGCACATATTCTTACAATTTAGATTGACCTCATCCTACAAAATGGAACAAAATTAAATAACAACAGTGTGTGATGCATTGTAACTGAGAGAGAGAGAGAGAGAGAGAGAGAGAGAGAGAGAGAGAGAGAGAGAGAGAGAGAGAGAGAGAGAGAGAGAGAGAGAGAGAGAGAGAGAGAGAGATTTGAATCAAATTAGTATTAATGATTTAAATTATTTTGTTTGGCCATGCTGTAAAATTGTACAATTTTCTTGGCAATTTCTTTTTAAAAACATGGATCTAAAGTGACATACATGTTTGATTGTTTTAACTCCCCCTCCCCCCACACATATCGTTTTAGCAATTCATTCTGTTATATTTTGGGCAGTACATAAAAGTGTGAATTGGTTTTTATATCCCAACTTGTGAAAGCAACCAGGCTATCAAAAAGCTGACAATGATCAATGTCAGATTCAATGAACAGGCATAATGGCGAGATTTAGTGTGAACTATAAGTAATTATTACTTTTTTATTAGGTGCAAAACTTTATTGAAGCTCTATGAAAAATCTTTATGGATTTGCCTCTTGGTGGATGCAATATAATTGTTCGTGATAATTTATATTCAATGTTACTTAGATTATTAAAATTTCAAAAGCTCTAGAATTGGGCAACTGGGACATTCCTGTGTAAGAATCTGAAAAAGTCACTAATTTGTGTGCTTACCGTCTTGTTGGCAAAGTTATGCACCCATTTTCCAAGACTAAGTGATTCCCGACAATAATATCATTAATGTCCTGTAACTACAAGCTAAAGTTTTTCAATTTTTTAGGAATGTATAAAGGTTAAGTCAGCGCAGATAATACTTGCATATTGCAATATAGGTTTAGTATACAATTTCGATAAAGTTTGTTTATTAAGGTTACTTTTATTTTCGCAAAATATCACATCGTAAATATGTTACATAATTATACTATCCATATGAAAATATCCATTTAGCATTTGCTAAAAGTAACACTCCAATATAACAATTTGATTGCACATATTGAAGGTCAGTATTTCAACAATATTTTCTGGAATCATCTGATGTTTGTTATTGGTAAAAAGCAAAGCAACAGTTTTTTTTTCTAGTTTAAACTTTAAAATGTCATTGCTTGGACCAATACTGCCATTTTTAACACCGCAGTTCATTCGTAGTTCTATTTCGCTTAAACAGTGGTTGAACATTATGTGGGAAAATCAGAAAACAAAAACGAATAAAATAACGTATATTGTCTGCAATATCATTCACATAGAGTATAAACGATAAGAGGTGAAGTACAGAGCCTCGAGGTACGTTAGATTTATAATACCTTCCTGCAGATGAACAGCATACTCTTTCTTTTATATCGCTTAAGTAATTTTCAAATGATTTATTGTTAACATTAGAATTCAAAATTAATTTATTTTACAGATCAAAACTCTGTCTCAGACACTGTTATAATCTTTTGAAAGCTCTCAGATTACAATACAAACATTTTTGAGAGAGTTTTTGAGTAAGTTTAGTATAAGATTCAAATCTGTAAATTAAAACACGGCTGACTGACCAAAAACGAACCCTAATTGATAATTGTATTTAAAAGAATTTTATAAGAATAGTTGTAAACATGTCTCAGATAACTCATTTTAAATATGCATCTTAGAAGAGATATAAAAGTCTATAGTTAGAAACATGAAGTTTTATCACTTTTCGTATACAACAGTATAACAATGGTAAGTATCCAACTATCTAGATATATTTTATCTTTTACCACCACCACCACAATCATCATCATTATCAACATCATCATCATCAGTTCTGGAGTCTGGTAGAACGTTGGAGCACCGCACAACAACGAGCAACCAGCTGCCTCCATTCCTCTCGATTTTCCGTCTTTCTTAGTGAGTCACTCAGTGTCAAGTTTGTCTACTTTCGAATATTGTCTTTCCACCTCTTTCTCTCTCAGCCTCTGTTTCGTCTTCTGCCTTGCAGTAGTGTCTTGGTAACTCCTGATGATCGTGAGACATGCCCATACCAATGCAGTTTACGTTTTTTCCACTGTGATCAGGAAGCAAAAAAAACCATTAAAGAATTACGATATTTTTAAATAACTGTAATGCTTTGAATGTGTAGTCCACAAAATAAACAAGTCCCATTCTCCTTAAATCATCGATGTACTGAAATATTTCTGTAAATGTTAAGATATAAATCCCATAAAATATGAATTTATTTTTTCACTGCTGTAACCGCGTTGAGGGAAATGTTAAGATAACATTCCAATAAACTATGAATATATTGTATCGATGCTGTTGAGTGAAAAGTTAAGATGATATTCCGATAAACTATGAATTTATTTTGTTATTAATGTGAGTCAAGTGATGTTTTATTTAACTTTTGCTTCAATAAAAGATTCAAAGGAATGTTATTAGTACGCTGTCCATTTTGAAAAATAAATAGGCGTGCTATAGGCTGTTCACCTGGAAAATTAAACACGCATGATACACTCTGTCTGCCTGGAAAATCAAATATACATGCTACACGTTGTTCACCAGGAAAATGAAATATACATGCTACACGTTGTCCGCCTGGAACAATAAATAGACATGGCACACGTTATGCACCTCGAAAATTAAATAGGCAACATTCTCTCTCTCTCTCTCTCTCTCTCTCTCTCTCTCTCTCTCTCTCTCTCTCTCTCTCTCTCTCTGCATTTGAAAATCAAATCGACATGTTACATTTCGTTTGTCTGGAAAACACGGGAGTCAACGGAATTAAGTTCGGAATGGGAATATGTAGTGGTCAGTTTTCAGTTTTACGGATGGAAGTAGAACATGTGATGAGGTGAAATTGGTGGATGCAACCACCACCCTTGTCTCTATATTCTGGAGCCAATGCTAAAATATTAAATAGAAATGTTACTGGCTGTCTGCAAATTAAATCAGATAGTCATGGCACACGATGCTTACCTTTTATTGAGATTTTTAATAAAGTTAATAACACAAAGTAGTAATTTTCGTAATCCAAACGTTAAACGGAAGGTAATTGAGTTGCTAAATATATTTGTATCTCGTTGAAAGCCGAAGGGATGATATTTCATTATATTGTAGTGTGGCCAGATATTTATTTATGACCAGGACATCAAAATCATTTTCTCCCACTTAACGGATACAAGATTTAGTATAACAATGACCGCTGTGATCAGTTAAAATAATCTCTCTTAATAGAGAATAAATCACGATTATTCTGAATTAACTTGGTTCAAGAGCATACTCACTGCCTTGCAAACAATTATGTATAACATTACTTTATTCCATTTAACCTTCTGAATTTTGTAAGAGACCATTAGGGTTATCAAGAAACAATCTACTGGTTGCTTTCGATGAAATTTTGAAATATCGAAATCAATTTTCAAAATATACCAGCAAACTGCTGCTCAAATGAATTTCTAGGCATACGAGGTAATTCAGAATCGTACTCTCCACTGGTGACTCAGATGCATTTCTGATTTAAGGACTAAAACCACAGTAGTTACGATATCATTCACAAAATATTTATATACTGCAGTTAAAAAGCTTAATCTATAAAATTTCATCCAATATTTGTATTTATTTATCTGTGTGTATATAATTATACAAGGAACTATATGACTATATAGCATATAAGATTTAACTATGAATGTGTGAAAATCAGAAAATCAGACAAACAGAAAAAAGACAGAAATAAATATTTGCAAATTAATATTGCACTTCTTGCTATTAGAGGAGGTGAGAGTAGTAAGGAAAAGAGATTCTGACGCAGAGACCGCTTTCCACCCTCTACCAACCCTCCAAACAAATGTAAATCACCCTCTCAGAGATCCTACAATTTCCCTCCCAAACACGATTTCCCAAAACCAAAATTCGGTTTCTGGCGCAGGGACCTCTCTCCACCTTCCAAACTAATACAAATCACCATCTCGGATTCCAGCCCAAACGTTTTTATTTTCAAAAAATCAAAAGGATATAATCCTAGACTTTTACCCTGAAATTTTCAAACATTATTTATTTTTCATAACCAATTATCAGTATTTCAACCGATGATACTATAAATATTTCACGATCACGATAGCAGAGACTAAACTTTGCCACTCACACCGCTACGACATTCGAACAATTTTTTTTTAATAGGATATCATTTGTCGATCGAGATCGATGGTAATTTAGTATATTTTTGTTGACTTATCGGATCGTGAAAGTTTTTAAATTCCGCTGATACTTTCTGGTTTAACTGTTCAAGGTAATTGAAATACTCGCTGCCATTAGATCTGATAAGCGAAAGTCATAATTTTTCTTATTGAGTAAATTTGGTACTAGTTTTATGCCATAGAATTTTATCTTGGTGATGATAACGCTTGTTGTTCATGAGATATAGAACTATAGTCTATTACCATCGACTCTGCACAGAAAGGATGATCGTTTTGCAAATTGTATAGCCAAGTTGGATAATCGAGATCAATCTCAACGAAGTAAGAAACATCGTCGGGTATCTTTTTTATGTCTCTGATAGAAATTGATCAGCTGTAAACCAACGAAATCCACCAAAAGGCATTGGTTCTGCCATAGAATAACCGTGCAAATTATTACAATGTAGACATATCATATACTTAGAAAGAAGCTTAGGATTATACTATTTTAATTAAATGTTGTTTGCTTCAGTATATCTTTTTGTTTTAACACGCTAATACCGCTTCGGATACCTTTTTCGATAATTTTGAACATATCAACATCAGTCAGTAAATCTAACTTTACCTTACTAAACATTAGCATCGCATCTCAAGATAACCCAGGAGCAGAATAATACCAACAAGGATCTAGTCCATAATTGTTATAACTCACTTCTCGAAACCTTTCGAATACGTCAGCCAACAAAAGCACATCATTTATTAGATACAAATCATGATAATCAACAAACGTCTTATAATCAAATTCTTTCCAGATATCTTGTGCATATTTGTTATCGTCATCGATAATATTTTCATTTTTAAGTTGCGAATAAAATTTGTCCTTGTCAGGATACTAGGTTTCATCAAATTTACTCCAAGCGTCGAGATACTCATACGGAAATACTCCTTTTTTAGCCAGTAGATTAAACCAGTCTCGTAGGTTATCAAACTCATTATAACTTTTTACTAGCTCATCTAACGATGCTGACATAAACTGTAAGCTGTCAATAAAACGCAACCCACCCAAGTAACTGACATATACTTTTCAAAATTATTTGGAATTCATTTGATTAAGTTATCGAGTTTTAAACGAGATTTTATGTCAGGATCACCAAAAGCTTCTACGATAATTTGACTGTCATATCCTCGAAAGTTGTCAAGAATAACTGGGGCGTGAAATTTTAAATTGCACTGATCATGAGCCGCTCCACGGACTGTCCTTTTAGATGACAATGGTCACGTACTATTTTGTTATCGTCAGAAGCTTTATCACAAATATGACAAAATTCCGCTTGTTCGTGATCAGAATCTTTCTGAGATGTAGGTTTTATTATTTAAGTTACCATTTTCAAACGATTAAAATATATTATTAATTTCGCTAATCAACTGCTTGAGAAGCCAGACACTTGGATTTTTGCCACGATATGGTTTGATTGGTTTAGATAATCTCGAATCAGTACAGCAAACTGTCTTGTACGCTATTCCACATGGAATATGCTTTTGAGTTTTCCTTGTATTTGATTTGTCAGGTTTATTTTCTGGGTCAAGTTCAGGTTGAAGTAAGGAATGGAAATCAGCGTATATGACGAAAGAAATAATTAGTTTGTGATTATGATGGACAAACTGTAACACACTATTTTCTTTGGACGGCATCGTTATTTTTTGTACGTTTCCACATTCCTATAAAATCTTTTGTAATGTTTCATTGTCTGTACAACCGTGCAAGCAACAATAACAGAAGAACATTTTTATTTATTTTTTTTTATTCTTTTTTTTTTGTTTTTTATATTTTCTGCCAACTAGTCCATTAAAGTTTTTTTTTTATCTAAACAAATGTCAATAGTATTATTCCTGCGGGGTAAAACAGATTGTTTTCATCATTAGACTTTCAAAATTAGCTATTGTCTTTTTAAGAAGATCACTCATCCACATATCGAGTTGGAATATAAATCTCAAATCGTGTGTCCATGACGTCAGTGTGAGATCATTATAATTTTCCAACGCACAATCCTATATAGATATTAATTATAGTACATTAGGATACGCCAAGACTACACTTGTGAATCATTAAAAAATATCTTGTTTTCTGAATAGTTTTCAGTCATAGAACGTTTTGAGCAAGTCAATAGCATGAGTCGGTAACAGCTGCTATATTTTGTATAAAAAAGATATAATTTTCTCATGAAACAGGCAAGACTTTAAAATGTGACTGAATGTGACATATGTTCGAGGAGAGGATTCAGAGGTGGCATTAGCATGATCTTACACAGAAACACCAAGGCAAACAACGATTACTGTCTTAATGATAGCAATGATAAGATGACCTCGGATGGAATTATAGAGAATGACGAAGAGTGAAAAGGTGACATATATATATATATATATATATATATATATATATATATATATATATATATATATATATATATATATATATATATATATATATATATATATACCTTGATAGCAACAATTTTATACTGATCAAATTTATAGAGAATGACATATTCAATATCTTATATATATATATATATATATATATATATATATATATATATATATATATATATATATATGTGTGTGTGTGTGTGCATTAGTTTTGGGTTTTTTTTGTATTGACTGCATGTTATGTATATTTGTATCATGTTTATGATCGTGTCCTAAATCCATTTCATAGTGTACCCAACAACGATGAGAACTTCATTTTTAGTTAGTGATTTCATTTTAGAAAAGTAGTTTAAAATTGGCAAGGAAAAAACAATTCAAGAACGATTGATTTTGTATCTGTCATTCCATGTTACGATCGTTACAATTTTACAGAAACATTTTGGTGCTGAAAATCTACATTTTTAAGTCTGAGCGATGCTAAACCATAGATAACATTTACCTGTATCTGAACGATGTGATGTCACACTTCAACTTGAATAGTAGGTAACCTGTACCACCAATAAGCCCAGTTTGACATTTTGATGTTGAATGCCATTTCGAAGAGGTTCGAAATATTTGTATGTAAACCGGAAATGCCTGTTAATATCAATTAGGTGCAAGACTTTAAAACGTGACTGAATGTGACATATGTTCGAGGAGTGGATTCAGAGGTGGCATGATCTTACACAGAAACACCAAGGCAAACAACGATTACTGTCTTTATGATAGCAATGATAAGATGATCTCGGATGGAATTATAGAGAATGACGAAGAGTGAAAAGGTGACAGTCAGTGTTATATATGAAGTTCTTTGATAGCAACAATTTATATACTGATCAGCTAGTCAATATATGCCTGCACAATAGTTAGGAATTCCAAAAGCAGATCAAAAATATGTCCAGAAAAAAAGCTAACCGTTGCAAATATATATCATTTGTAATTAGGACAATAATAGACAATTACTTTGGTCATTGCTGGAATATCTTCCTTTCCTTTTTTTTTTTTTTAATTTGATTGTCCATGCCACACCCACAATCTTCAAATATAACTATGTCTACAATGCAGCACTGCAATGTTTTAAAGCGATGTGTTATAGAGGCAGCTGTGTTTGAAGTTATTATGGGATTAAATATTTCCTCTGTATCTCTAACTAAAACTAAGAATATCCGCTCTTAGCAGTTAACCTTTTCCTCATTGCAACGTGAAAACCGGTGAGAAAATCATGATGGCTATTTTACGAAAGGTTCACATAACGAAGAAAACTTGACGATAACAAAATGCATATGGACGTATTTTATATGAACTACACCTTGAAGATATATGTTACAAACATAATATGAAAATAATCGTTAATAAACTACTAATGTGGGTGCAATACAAGTGAAGTTTCAAGTTAGTTTAGATTACATCTAGTTGTCAATCGATTCCTTTCAACTGCTATTTCATTGTGTATGCGTGTGTGTTTTTATTTTCTTATCTAAACTCACCATACATTCTGGCAGGTAGTACGACAACTACAACTTATATATTTGCATCGATACTGGGGTGTATTACCTGTGGTGCTATGTTTATGGAAATATATATTATTACTCGATGGATAGACTGTTTGATGGATTGATTGATGGACAGTTGTATGAGCAGATAGACACACATATAGAAAGAATTATTTTTAGAGCCTAGCAAATGACAAAAAATCTAATTCGTCCATGTGAATTATACTCTCAAAAGACAAACAATATAACCCGTAGAATGAGATTTCCATGGTTCGGTTGTCAGCTTCTACATTGATCATTGTAATCACTCATACATACAATGCCATGAATTACTGCACTTTATGAAGGAAATAATCTTTATGACTCGCTGGACAGATACAATATCATATATTCTATCTTCTCACAGCCTGTCAATAGATACTGATAACAGTAAGGCCAAGAAATCTGAAGTTTGTCGAACTGTAAGTATGGCCGCTTCACGTTGGATATGAGCCGAGTTCAAATCCAATTTGGTAGAACTTATTTTCTTCTTCTTCCTGTGCTAATTTACTTTGAATTGGGAAGGAATTTTGTTAATTTATGTATTTTATGTGGAAATATTCTCAAAACAAAGCAGAACATAAACGTTATCAAGTGAGAAATCGGCTATATCAGTGCATTATACATATTGCTCTCCGCATACGTTTGAGCATAATATTTGCTTGCTGAGTGAACAATGAATATATTTTCTGCACCACTGTCAAAAATACTGAGGTTTTCATCCACGTGAATAAATATTGTTACTACTAACTGGCTGTTCTTCCACTAGAATAAAGAATATGTAGTTGATAGCTGAATTGTCTTATTTTCAGACTTAATCGCAGCATTTTTTATTAGATTTAGTTTTTGATAAACCTTTAACGAAATTACTCTTTTTTAAAATTTCATCAACACATGGAACCTAAACAAAATTGTATGATAAGGAATAATTTAAAGTCCACCCCTTCAAATAGTATTAAGTCCATAATCAGATGAATAGAGGTAGAAAATGCTGCTCTAAATGAAATGGTTTCACCACCTACCTTCATGCTTGTTTATGAACGATATGAAATTTCTAACATAGTTCATTGTTTTAGGAATAGTGTCACAAATTTTAACAATAATACGACCATGAAGCTCATATTGTATAAAACTAGAAATGGACCATTGCATTTGATGAAATAATTTTAAACTACAAGCAAGAAACAAGCAAATCAAATAAAAATGATAATAAATTATAATTGTTGCTAACAGACAGTATTGTTTTAAATAAATTGATTGGAGTTAAATTTTATTTTGCAGATTTTCATGTAACACACGCATGGAGACAATGCATAAACATTTGTTTTGCAATAGTGTTTATGCTTCAAAAATAAATTAAAGTGGAATAGACCATCTTAGATATTATTATTATTATTATTATTATCATTATTATTATTATTATTATTATTATTATTATTATTATTATTATTATTATTATTATTATTATTATTATTATTATTATTATTATTATTATTATTATTAATTATAATCCCATCACCTTAATAGATTAAGTACAAGAAATAGAAAAATTCATATACGCATTTTCTTCGTCGTGTGTATTGCCTTTTGTTCACGGTAGAAGCTGTTGCAAAACTATACATAAATGAGAAATATATACTTTGATTGGTGAATCAAAGGTCATTGAATATTTGTGTCGCAGATTTACATTTTAATCAGATTGCATCACAGCCACACTATGTACAAATACTGTTATTCATCAGCATCAGACATCCTCTGAGATGTAAATTTTCTTGGAGTCAGAATGAAGTCGTTTATATTTAGATGGTTAAATATTACTGAAAATGAAAATAAATTTTAAGCATTTTTACTTCAAAAATATAGATCAAAATTAAAATACACAAAAGCTGTATTTATTAATTTTATTTAGAGTATTTTTAGTTTGATCTTTCCATCAGTTAACTTCAGTTCCAGATAGGCTGATACTAACAAGCACTATGTTATGTTTATGATTTCAGCGCTGTTTACAACGTTGTGAGAGATATAACAGAGCTGCAGTGATAGTTGGGATCTGCAGTAAATTTCTGGTGACTAATCAATCAGTCTAATAGCCTCTTGCATTAATAAACAGGTTTCTCTGTCTTAAAAGCCATCTGATGTAACATTAAGTGGAAGTTAGGTTTTTTATATTCTTGGTTTAAGCTGGGATAGTTGAAGCATTCATGCTTGTAATTTCGGTGATTATTTATTAAATTGAATCATCGAATAAGATTCGTGTTCTGGTGCTCAATAACGCATATTTAGTTCACTCTTCCAGAATGATAGAGATCAGACATAGAGATAAAATACAAGGATGCCAAAAGAAATTAACCTTAGGGTCTTGTTGCCTCGTTGTCCTGTGTGTTATCACACTAAGCGCGATGTATTTTTGTGACACGGCGTTAGGAGATATGACAAGAAGGAAGTTTTTGGTTGTGATAAATATCGTAAATTTTGTTCCAGAAGAACAATGCTAAATCTTAGCACTTTTTAACTTTATATTACACAATCGCATTCCACGTTGTGATATTGCTGTTAGCAAATGTACATATTAGACTAAATTATGTATTGATTAGATACCTTAGCATTGTTCATTAGATGCAAAATTTACAATACTTACTAAGACATTAAGTGTTCTCTTTTCCTCCAAATGCAATTGAGGTGGTATAATATTATTCAGCTCGTTTCAATCTAAATTACATGCAATAGCAGCAGGCAGGGTGAACCCTACAAAAGTTTGCTCGAATCCTTAACGTAAAATAAAGGTTCCTTCAGAGGGCTGAAAAAAAAGTCAATAGCACTAAACCAAACTTTCTAACTAATTATATTTCCATACGGTAAAGAACCGGTAATTTAAATCGCCTGATATTAGCTCAGTTTGTTATACTATTATTGAAGTAATTTTGTCCTTACTTTGTAAGGCTATTTTGTTTACTCGTAAAGCGACTCAATTGTTGTCCTTCCACCCTGCCTGCTGGTATTGATGGTCAAGGGGAACTAACCAAAGATTTTATCTAGACCAACACGATATCTTGACCTAGGTTCATGTAGATTTATTGTTATAAATCCAAATGGAACAGATTGTGCTTTAGAAAAGAAATTGTTTAAATTTAATCATATCCATATCCCCTGAACACCAAGTATAATAAATATTTTGTAAGGTATAATTATCTACTCCATTAAACACAACCAAAATATTACAGTTATCTCTAATCACTTTAGGTATCTGTGTATATCGTTGTGTAACATAAATCACGTCTGTATTTTTGTGACGACCTCGAGAAAATATTCTAGCTGGATTAGATTGTTTGTCCAACATCACATCATCATATACTACGAGATTATTAATGAGTCATCTACAGATGGGGCTTCATCTATATTTGTGATAAAGTCAATAATATCGTCACCATCTTTATTAACTGATTTTGCTTTTTCATTAAAATCCTTAAGTACTTCGTAACAATGTTGATCATCTACAGACGGTGCTATTAAATATACTTTGTTCCATCTCAACCACCTCATTATTAAATTTAATAATAATTGTGTTTTACCTGATCCAGATGGACCTATTATAATCATTCTTATCGAATTTGGTAATGCTGGATGGTGCTTCACTGGTTCCTGTTTTCGTGTCGCCGAAAAATCAAGTATTGTATCCATATTATTAATAACATGAGTTTATATTGTGTTCGATGTAGATCATCTACACCCACCACTGGATTGATAACAATAATAACGAAAAATAAACGACATGCATTAACAGGTAAATGTGTAAAATGTGGTACAAAAAATATAAATTTATCTCAGGGACAACAAAGATAGGTGGGGAAATAGTCGCATCACTAGGAAAATTACCCGGATTACCATGGGCTAAATATGTTGGCGAGAAACACCTCCCTGGATATAATTATTGTGGTCCTGGAACTCGACTTGATATCCGACTTGATGATCAAGATCAACCAAGACCAGGAGAGTATCCAGTAAATAAAATTGATCAAGCATGTCACATTCACGACGTTGCTTATAAAAGTAACGATTTGCAACAGCGGCATCTTGCAGATGTAAAATTGATTCATGCATTAAATTCTATACCCAATAAATCTGTTAGAGAGAAACTCGCTAGTTTTCTAATAAAATCCGATATGAAAAGTAAAATAATGTTAGGGGCTGGTAATTAATTATATAATTATTATAATGGAATCTATTTATTATAGCCCAAGAGGGTATTGGAGGGGTAAAGCAGCGATCACTAAACTTGCTAAAGCAGCAAAAGTTTCACATTCTGTTGCTGCAGCGTGGTTAGCACGACAGGCAATATGGCAAATTTATCTACCACCACCAAAAAAATCCAATATGCACATTTTGATGTCAGTGTTCCTAACGAAGTTCATCAAGCAGATATTTTGTTTTTACCACACGATACTATTAAAGCACGTGGACGAAAGTCACGCACATACAAATACGCATTGACTGTTGTTGATATTGCAAGTAGATATGAAGAAGATGAACCATTATCAACAAAAACATCATTTGAAGTTGCAACTGCGTTTGAGCGAATTTATCAAAGTGGTGGTCTACAATGGCCACAGTTATTACAAGTAGATCATGGCAAAGAATTTTTTGGTGCAGTATCATTTTTGATGAAAAAACATAACGTTACAATCAGACGAGGGCATACTGAAATTCATCGTGATCAAGCAATCGTTGAACGATTTAATCGAACACTTGCTGAGCGGTTATTTGGATATCAATATGCGAAGGAAATATCTGCTGACTTTTAAGTCCGGTGAGCGATCTCGTGAATGGGTTGCAAGGTTACCAAGTGTGATATCTGCATTAAATAATGAAATTACTCGTGCAACTTCCATGAGACCTTCTAATGAAATAACAAAAAGTATATACCACGTAGCGATGAATACGGACGATGTCAACAACCAGTATTAGGTAATGTGATTGTGAGATATTTATACGAACCAGGGGAGTTGGAGGGTGGTAAAAGACGAGCTACTGACCCTATTTGGAGTTTGACCACACATACAATTTCTAGCGTGGTTAGATCTACTGGAAGACCTGCTATATACAGACTAAATTCTACTGCCCCTCAACGTGGATTTGTGCGTGAACAATTGCAAGTAATTCCTGCAGATACACAATTACCGCCACCTTCACTTATGTAAACTAGAACCCCTACGTCGATTACATTCAAGACAGGTCAACATCACATTTTCACGTGTGTGACCAAGATCACTATTTATTCTGTCTACGGTAAATTGTCTTGGATTATTATTCGAATATTGCCATAACATTATTGTGTTACAACTTGTACAGTGATTATTCTGTAATTGTTTTAGTTTTATAATAAATTCAGTATCAATATCAAAGTCACGTTTAAGTTTTTTGTCACATTGTTTATAAGACGCTAATTTTTTCTTTATTACATCATCGTCATTAGTAATTTCTTCAGTTATCACATAATCTATAATAACCCTATGTAGTTGAGTTATTCGTCTGACGCGAGATACTGCAAGATATACTAAATTTGACCACTCGTTCCGGTCATCTACAATCCAGATATTTGTATCAGAAATAGTTAATCCCTGTGACGAATGAATCGTTATAGCGTATGCTAACGTCCACGGTGATTTATCTATGTTCAATGCTCCTTCAGCTATATTAATATTTACCAAAATAATGTCATTCAATACTAGATTTTGTACTCCGCCACCAGGAATTTTAACTTCAATATTCTGTCGTCGAGTATCTGCTGGGCGATAACATAATGGTACAGGTAGATGTGAAAACCTTTATTTATGTAACGTAAATAATTTCTTCTGCAATTCATCACGAACTATCTTTCTACTTGCGACTATCAAATCAGTAGGTCTCCATAAAGTTAAAAAATCATTCATGGTAGTTTCTGGAATAACCTCACGCATTATCTCACATTGTATTTTATCTGGTTGTAGTCTGATTAATCTTTTGAGTTCTTTCAGCGGTTCGTCAATAGCTCTATGATCATCATGTATTAATCCGCATTATTCTTTAGCCATTCATGTGGAGACTGTCCAACAAAAGGCGGTGGTTGACCATGATCACCACACACAATCACAGCCGTGTTTTTTGTTAATAACCATTCAAGAAATATTTTTAGTGTTTCTAACGACACCGTGTCTATTTCGTCCCATATAACATACCTAGGTATATTTTCTCACCCATTCGCTCAGAAGACCATGTATCTCCACACCATCTAAAAAAACTATGATAAGTGCAAGTGTTGACCCCTCGTTCTTTTATCTCTCTGGCTAGTTTATGTGTAGGTGTCAAAACGATCATATCTGAATTGTTGTTCATAAATAATTTAATCACACAAGTTGTTTTACCTGACCCTCCACACCCATTAAGATAAGCAGTCTTATATCTAGCCACAGGATCGTACACAGATGGTGAAAATGATTCCAATATTTGGTTATTATTTATGTAATATATTTCCTTAATTTCAACGTCAGCAAATTCAGAATAACTTAGTATATTTTCTTGCTTTATCCTCCATGTTCCCCACTCACCATTACCGAGTAGCGGATTTAATAAATCTTTATATTTTTTGTTTATATAAAATGAATCCGTAGCGACTCTAAGAACGTGACGAGGAAATCTATTTATCACCGACAGTAGATTTATAGCAACATAGGCTAACATTGAAGATCTCAAATGAGTAAACTGCGGTGAGTCGCCATCAAGATAGCTCACAATAGTACCTAGTTTGGTCCCATCCGATAAATAAGCATTATTTCGGTTTATAAATGTGTTTCTCTCTGTTGTGTCAGCGATTATAAAATCTAACTCAGCATCGTCCATAATCAATCTTGTACAGTGTCGTTTATAACCGTATGAACCACCTTGAGTAAACTTACCAATTATCTTTCTACCGAGATCTTTTGCACGTTTCTCATCGTGCTCGTCTCTGTATTTACGTATATTATTATTAATTTTAATAATATCATCTTCGGCAAGATCAGGAAATTCCTTCCTGGCATGTTCTATATTAATTCTGTCCGGTTCTGGTAACCAAACTTGCTTTTGTGGACTATAGGATATAATCGCTTCATTTACTTTTAACGATACTAATACTCCAGCATCAATCATATATCTTAATAACACTATTGGTGCCCAACATTTTTCTAAAAAGTGTTTACCAAACCAAATATAAGTAATCGGATGGAGATCTTTTGCGAACTCAAATGATTTTATATATGCAAATCCTGTTATGTCAAAATCTGGTAAGGGTCCATTTATTGAAACTCTAGCCATGTCATGTTTAGGATGTCCGAATCTGTTAAAATATTTAGAACACTCACCATATCCAAGAAAACTTCCAGGATAACATGCAGCCATATCGACTGATATAACATCATTATAATCGTATTTAGTATTCCATAATCCACCGTGTCCATATTCTATGCAACTTTTTTGTATATCCTCAATAAATTCTGATTTTGTAGGTTTCCATGAATTTTTTTCCTGAGCAAAATGGGCCGCGACTGATGGTACGGTAAAACAATTATTCAGTAGTTGTCTGATTTTGTCATCGTCCGAAGTATATTTAGTGCAAGATTTCTCATTTCTTCATAAAGAGATTCTGTACGATAAATATCACCATTGGGTCGTACAAATTGATCATAATAACCGTGTTCCGAACTCTGAAATAACCAAATTGATACAGGGTCTTTTTAACTTATATTTTTAATAAAATCAAATACATGACCATTATAAAATTTAATCATTCTGTCTCGTGGGAATATTGTTACAGCATCAGTCCATGCATGTGCATTATGATCAATGATTGTTATAGGGCTTCCATTTTTTGTAGATTTTGGTTTGTACAATATCTCTCCCGTTAACGTTTTTACTGTTATTGGAAATCTTAATGACTTTTCTAGCTTAGCAACATCCTTAATAGATGCACCAGAATTTTTAACGGTTTCTGCCCATTCACATATTTTTTTTGCGTCTTAAGTCTGTTAAGCCATTGCCACGCATAGCATTTGTAAAATGTTCAGTAATGCGCTCCGCAACACAGTTTATTCTTGACTCTGATAGTCTCATAGGTTTGAGATCCGTAATATTAGGTTTATCATTTAGTAAAAACAATCCATATACCACAGCAGTAACAGGATACCCTCGCTCAAAATATGGTCTATCAATACCAGTCAGTATTCCAGGTTTGGATTTGTTACTTAATAATATCGTTTTATTATTTCCAGACTGTATAAGAATAGGATTCCTCTTGTCACAAATAATCCAAATATTATCGTCTGTCTTCACAATAAATGTTATCAAAATAAGATATTTTTGATTATCAAGGTGGTTAATAATTACTTTCCACCGTTTGTCGTTCATTACATTAATAACGTTTTCAACTCTAAAAGTGGACCATCCATATTTTGCACCTTCTTTACAAAATTCCTTCTTAGTCTCACGGATACGTTTGGTTATATCTGTATTTGTTAAAGCTAGATCTTTCATCGAAACACTAAATTTATATTCTGGTAGTCTGTCAAGATCAAACCAAGTAGCAGATGGTTTAATTGCTGATAATTCTTCCATTATTATAATTAAGACAAATATTCAAATTGAAATTTAGTATATATATATATATATATATATATATATATATATATATATATATATATATATATATATATATATATATATATATATATATATATATATATATATATATATAATGATTCAAACTGAAAATAAGTGTATTTGGTTGAAAATTGGACATATTTCTCATTGTGATAAACCATGCGTAAACAAAAACAAATACTGTAGTTACCATATGCAAAATATTAGACATGGAAATACTGGACCAAAACCCTGCATACAATGTGATATTGGAGTTAGGGGGAAAACGCAAATTTGTGCAAATTGTGGAGGTAAAAAATATAGGGAACTTAAACGCTATTATGATAAAAAAAGATACATCGACAGGTAAATCCCCTATAAAAACAGAAAAGGATTATCTAACCAGATTTCAAAACAATGATTTAGACAAACAAATATTATATACAAATGGAGCAAAGAGAATTTGTGAGACATCCAATACATACGAATTACGAGGCGTCCAGAGATGGTATTATTAGACATTGTAGACTAAAGAAACCAGTTGGTAGTATTGATAATGCTGGTTATTTTAGATTTAACGTTAGTGGAAATAAAAGATATCTATCACATAAGTTCATATTCGAGTGTTATTTTGGGGTAGTTAAAGATGGATTTGTTATTGACCATATTGATGGATCTCGGCAGCATAACGAATTATTGAATTTGGAAGCTATTACACAGAGAGAGAATTCCAGACGTGGAAATACTGGTATTCATCCTAAGATTCCTAAGTCAGTCATATCTACTAACACAGTTACTGGTGAAAAAATAGTTTTTAATTCTATGTATGCAGCTGCCAGATATTTTGGTATTTGCACGTCTTCAATTAAATGTGTAGCTGATCATAAACGAAGATCTGAATATTCAATAAAGTATGACCAAAATATTATATTTGAATACGTATAATAACTGTGTACTCTTAACTCAGAATAATATTATTTTACTTTATAAATAATTGGACTCTATCAATCATACCAAGGATCCTGTTTAGCAATAATCATATTTCCTGACTGTGACAGGGAATCACTTTCATTATCACTGCTCTCAGTTTCGCTATCATGTATTACAGAATCAAATAATATAATCCGTTTAAGTTGAGTTACACGATTATCAATCATTTTCTTTCTTTCGTACTCGTTAGATAATGCACTTTTTTTTTTCGATTGAACGCATAAGAGGCGAGAATAATCTTACCTGTTTGTCATTTACGACAGCTAAGGATTCTAACATAGAATTATATATCGACTTTATAAATTTGTAAGTGGAATTTAACGTAAACTTATTTTGAAATTTTCTCTCCTGTAATAATTCAAAGTCATATATGATTTTTTCAGGGTCAAGGTTGCCGGATAAATTGACTCCTTCATACTTTAATTTTTTAATAGCAGAAATAATATCATTAATATTTTCACTGTTCATTATATATATATATATATATATATATATATATATATATATATATATATATATATATATATATATATATATATATATATATAATTAAAAAAAACAAAACATAATCACAACACAACCCCATATGAACTTTCAGTTTGTTTTATAACATGCTGATAAGCTCAGGGGCATTTGAATTAATCCCCGTGTGATCTCCTAAGGTGCCAAATAACATCTTAGTGAGACCAGGAGGAAATTCGAAAGACGAAAGACAAACCCCATTTGAACTCCTCGGTTGTCCTATGACATCCGGGTAAGTCCAGAGGTTACATATAACGATGTATGAGCATGAAATATATACAGATGAACATGTGGTGTTGATATACTTATCTCTAAGATCCTTAAATTCTAAGGACGGCACATAGACCCCATTTGAACTCCTCGGTTGTCCTATGACATCCGGGTAAGTCCAGAGGTCACATTAAACGATGTATGAGCATGAAATATATACAGATGAACATGTGGTGTTGATATACTTATCTCTAAGACCTTAATTCTAAGGACGGCACATAGACCCCATTTTGAACCCCTCTGTTGCCCTATGACATCAGAGCAGGTTCAAGAGGTTACATATAACGATATATGAGCATGAATATATATACAGATGAATATGATTTTGATTTTGATTTGGACGGCACAAACCTCATGTTTTCCTTTAAGATGTTTACAATAATATCTTTTTAAGAACAGAGGTTACATATAACGATATAAGAGCATGAATATATATACAGATGAATATGATTTTGATTTTGACGGCACAAACTTATCCTAACGGGGAATACCTACATCCATCAGATTTAAATACACTCACCCACAATATACCCTGTGAGTGATACAAAAATGTACCAGCCACTTGGTATGTGGAGGGTGAGTGTATTTGATTGAAATGGACTTCGTCCCCCCACTTAAAAAAAAAACATATTGGCATAATATCGCCTAATCGTCGCCTTGTGGCTGTCACGTGGATTTGAACTTACGCAGTGTTTTACCTAAGTACCACAGCCACACCATAAATCCACTACACTATCGTCTTATCTTACATACTTCTGATCAATTAGTTAATATATAGGTAACTTAAACATATCACAGTAGCCGTGATGGAATATTTGAACCGGTAAATACTATCTATTTTCTTCATCTAGTTATGTGAGAGCAGAATATATCCAATGAGAAATTATTGATAGAGGTGTTGTTGTGTTAATCTGATAACTGTATCGTTCTGGGAGGGGGATTGGGACATTTTTCATATAATATATGATTGTATACTTTTGCCAAGCTATGATATATAGTATATATTATTATATTTTTGATTGCTTCGTCAAAATTAATTATTAAACCAATCGTTAACTGACCATATATGAAACTTCAACAGTAATGAATGTTCGTTTATAACTAAAATGTCACATTGTGTATTTTCTGTATTAGAGTTGTCGTCCGGTAGAGGATGTTTACAAAGATATAAATAACTTTTGACCTAAATTCCAACGCTTTCAAATTAGCAAAAGCATTACTTACTGGAATTTTTAGGTTATAGAGACAAATATATGTACCAGTACCTCTCCGTGTTACATTTTTGTTATTTACTAACACCTAATTGTTTGTGAATAACAGATAATTAGGTAATAATTGTCTGAAAAACGACGTTTGTCCATATCAGAGAAATAAAATGTATTATCCTTATGTAAAAGGGAAATAAGTATCTATTGCTCAACATAGATTCAGAGCAGTAATTATCGCGCTTTGTTTCCTAGCATTTTAATTAAATATCTATTATAAATATTATAAATAATGAATATTGATGAGTCATATTCGGCCAGGTTAGCTAAACAGCGATTAGAAACAATTAAAAACTATTTACCTGTCCGTGATTTAGTCAAACAACAGTTAGAGCAGAGACAGGAAACTCAAGCTGATTTTGAAGAAGATACAAAACAATTATTTAAACCTATCACCGAGACAACAAAAGATATTCAACCTTTACTTGAAAAAACCGCAGCGGCAACACAGAAAATAGCGAAGAAGACCAAATAAACAAAACAACTTTTACGTGAACTTCCCACTGAGATAACAGCTGCATTACCAGTTAGAGAAGTAGAAATCAAAGAACAAGAAGAAGAACAAGAAGAACCTAAAATACTGAGCAGAATTAATGTATACGATAAATTCAATGATGAATATATAAATGAGATAACTCAATTAAGGATGAGGCCAATTTAGCTAAATATGCAGTTGATAGTTTTAATGACAGAAAAAAATAATAAAACAAAACACGCCAACGAGAACATTAGTGGCGAAACGTGGTATAAGTGGCTTTTCAGAATTCGCTATAACACTAATCAGGCCAGAAACGATAATTCAAAATTTATGAAATATACAGACGCTATCAATGCTTATTTAGAATTTATCAGACTGACACCTCAGCAACAACAAATACAAAGAATAGCAGATGAACGGGAAAAAGCAAGACCGAGGATACCATCATATAAATTACCATTATCACCCGGACATCAATCATTGGCACAACAATCACCACCACCAACTTCTCAATTATTAACACCAGCACAACAATCACCACCACCAATTCCTCAATTATTAGCACCAGCACAACAACAGGAGGAAGAAGAATATTGGCCATCGGACGCCTCTTCTGGAAGTGGCCTTATCGCACAGGGAAGTGGTCCTATTACTCAGTGTTCAAACAACGTCCTTGCTGATGTTGAACGACTAGAAATTCTGATTGGAGGAAAACGAGCTGGTAATAATTCTCTAGAAATCATTAATGAAGCAGCAGATATTTGTAAAAGATTATTTATAGGCGGTATAATGGATATTAATGTGTATCAGTCTCTTATTAATGAAATTGCCGATGATTATTATAGCGACTAAGTCAATGAACTAAGTATGTAATTAAATATAATGACTATTTAATAAAATGATAGTACATAGTACTTAACGTGGACCTATCATGGTCAGGGCAATTAACTCTCGAATACCGATTTACAAGACAACCTACGGAGATGGGTTAGGTGACATTATACAGGGTCTATTTAGAAGAATAGCCCCAAAAGCAATACCAATTGAAAAACAGATAGGAATGAAAGCTATTGATGTTGTTCGTGAAAAAAGTATAGGTGCTGTTGGTAATATTGCTAGCAAAGCATTCTCAGCCATTAAAGATAGACTAGCACAATTAATACGTAGACCTCAAGCGGTCCGACCTCAGCCAGTAAATTTACCTAGCACTGAAGTGATGCCTGCAAGTGTAAGTAAAATAATAAATCAAGCCGCTAATCAAAAATAAGCGGAGTTAGTTGATGTCCCAATATCGGAAAAGGAAAAAAATATAACCGCTTGTCTGATAGCAGGAAGTGGTCTCACTTCCCGAAGTGGACTTCGTTTTAAACGATAATAATTAAAATAAATATGTTCAAACGTATAAATGATCCTGCATTTGACATGGACGCACCAGTCCTCAAAGATGAGTCTATACGTGATTATCAGTATTATTCTTACGACACACAATTCCAAATCAGCGTGGAAGGATTGAACCTCAGGTTCATGATACAAGTAGATATTTCCTACCATCAGAAGCATTTATTGAAATCGAAGGTGAGATATTAAAAGCAGATAACACTGAATATGATGCTAATGTGAGCGTCGGATTTGTTAATAATATTATAATGGCGTTGTTTGATAGCGCTACGTACATGATTGACGGAAAAAATATGGAATCAATTCAGAAAGATGTTGACGTTGCTACAACAATACTTGGTCTTGCAAGATATAGTGACGATTATTTAAGATCAGCTGGTCCATCAATGATGTTTGTAAAAGATACTTCTGATTCTCCAGAGTACCAAGAATATGAAATAGGACAACCAAGAAATTTTGCTAGAAACGCCAATGCGGATGTACAAAGTATGATTATTAATGTAGATACAGATTTCAACTTAGGATTTAGATCACGTCGAGTGATGTTAAAAGGAAATAGAAGAACATTTTCATGTGTAATTCCTCTATCACATATCTTCGGATTCTGTAGAAATGTCAGAAAAGTAATTTTCGGAGCCAAACATACAGTTGTACTAGTACGAAAGGCTGCAGATAATGATGCAATATGGAGACCCGCCGTTGATGCTGGTATAGTAATTCTTACAAACCTTTCATTATGGATGGTAGTCTTAGTTCCTTCAATATCTGAAGAGCAACGATTACTATCTTTCATGAGTCAAGGGGGTAAATCAATACTATCATGGCTGACAATGACCACAGATGCTATCCAGAGTAATATTAACGGTTTGTTTACATGGCAAATAGCCTCTCAGCAGGGGGTTTCTGCACCTAGACATATATTTATTGCATTACAAAATGCTGCACGAGTAAATGACCAAACGCGTAGTCACATGATATTTGACACTCTTGGTGTTTCTGAAGTTTCATTAAGGATAAATGGACATCAAGAACCATCCGAGGATATATTACTAAATTTTGATCAAAATCATGTAGCACGTGCATATCATCGTCTTATGACGTTTATGGGCCGTGATCAAAATGTTGATACTGGATTACAAATATCTCAGTTTGATTTTACATCCTTGTATCCAATTTATTACTTTTCACTCGAACATTTAGATTTAACCAGACAATCGGTAGTCGATATATATATTTTCGAGTTAGTGTAACAAGAGGAGCTATCGATAATTATAGAGCAATTGCTATTATACTTAGCGATAAATCAATGCTCCTTGAAGGTGTTGGTGGACGAATGAGAGTCATTGATTCTCCAGTAAAAAATATGTAACACGTAAATAAATTATTCATGAGTAATATAAATGTCATATAATCACGTTAATGTTACTCTGACTCTTGGTCAGATAAAAAGACTGCAATCAGCATCAAACAATAATTGTGGAATAAAAATATCGTTGAAAAAGAAACAGATGAGCGGTTACTTTTCAATTATCGTTGACCGATCGTCAATTTAAAAACTTTAATGAAGCAAAAAAAATCAAATAAAGGCGTCAAGCTTAGTCTTTCTGCAGGCGCTATCAAAGATGCTTTTAAAACGGGTGGTATATTTCCCCTTCTCGCAGCTATACCAGCATTAATAGCTGCTGCAGCCCCTGCGGTTGCAAAAGCTGCTGCATTAGGAGCTGTAGGAACTGCTGCTGGAATGGCATTAAAGAAAGCAACTGGACAAGGAATCAAAAAAAAAAGGAAAAGGTCACAGATTACCAGGGACCCCGCCCTCATGGTACGGAAAAGGTCTAAGACTTCAAAGGACAGTTTACTGATCTCTCCTATGTCTAATTTTGATTTATTGGATGCTGCTAAAAAGCTAAAAATAAAAAACTTCAGAGGTGTTTTTATGCGAGATCAATTACCAAAACAACCTAACAATATTGAAACAGGTATTATTAATCTCGATAAAATTCTAGACCACGTACCCATTGGGTAACGTATGCAATTGATCCACGTGGAATTATTTATTTTGATTCGTATGGATTAGCGCCACCAAAAGAATTTCTTCATTATGTCAGTAATAATACTGCTCCAATCTGGTATTCTACATTTCCAACACAAACATTAACTGATCCACCAATATGTGGTCGTGAAGTACTTAATATTACTTAATGCTTTATCCCTAACACCGCAAGGAAAGCCACTTCATAAAGTCGTGCATGAATATACCATGCTGTCACATTTAAACAGACATCAGTAAAATATAATGGTAGATATTTACGGAAGATCTGCTCGTGGTAAAGCTCAGCAGCAAGGTAATTTATCTAAATATGTAACCCTCGATCAACTCAGAAATGAGATTGATGATTTATTTAATATTACAAGTGTGGATCAAAATGAAGTGGTTGTTTTTCAGGACAAACAAGGACGATTAAAGACGAGTAACATACAACTACCAGACGTACTTATACGAATTCCTACTGCAGTTGCTGATAATATTTTTACTTTTAATGATCAGGGTAAAATACAAGATTCCGGTAATTCAGTTAACGATTATGTCAAGACGACTGGCGGTGTATTTAGTGGAGACGTTATTATGAACAAAAATAAAATTACAGATCTTGGATATCCAATTACAGATAGTGATGCTACAACAAAAAATATGTTGATGATCAGGAATCTAAGTATATATTAGCCAATGGCGGTATAATGCGTGCATTTCTCAATATAAACCATAATAATATTAATAATTTAAGAACACCAGAATCAGATTTTGATGCTGCTACAAAAAAATACGTCGATGATAAACAGATTCCAATCATTAATGTAATAGACAAAATCGAAACTGAATTTACCGGTCACGTGAATAAGTTTTTGAGTTTTCGCAGAAACATAAACAGAATTAATAACGAATTTTTTGGAAGTCCACCAAATGTTGCTATATAAAACTTACTGATATTAACACAAAACTCAATGATATTATTGGAGGAATTCCGGATATTATTCAAAAAACAAATCTGATTAAAATTCCTCACAATCAGATAAGAAATATTGTGTATACAGTTACATATGGGTTTGGATCGTGGACTCCAGAAAATAATACCATTAAATATACTGCAGAGATTACTGGTATATATAGGATGTCTGTACTTAGCCTTGCAGATTTTAAAATATCCACTACATCTCCATCGACTGAGAAGTCATTTAAAACTATATCTGTGTTGTTAGATAAAGATTCTGAAGGAACATTTATGCTGGCATCATCGAGTAGAAATTTACCTCAAGCTTACTAGTGGTGTTTGGAATTTGTTAACTCAATTAACTACTTAACATCATAGTATAATGGATCAAATAACTACGTCATCTATCGACGTTCAACGTCACAGATATAATCAAGCGTGTGAATGTCTGACCAAACTAAAAAATACCATCGACCATTATACAATAAAAGTAAAAAAATATCGTAGACGTATGGTTGTCATTGATATAGTTGTGTATTCAGTTTCTGCTATTGTTGCTGGATCCGGATTAATATTATCAACATTAACGATGACAGCTCCAGCAATTATAACAATTATTGTTTCAACTTCTACCACTATAGCAGGTATTTTTAATATCATTACTAAAAAATAACTACATGTGCAAATGATAAATTGCGTGAGTATATGATAAAATTGCACACAGCAACAGCAATATATTCTAAACTATCTGGATAGATTTCCACTTATCTCAGTGATGGTAAAATATCTGACGAGGAGTTCGTAACGATAATTAAAACCTACGATGAAGCATTCAAAATTGTTAGTGATTCTGCTGACAAAATAAATGGAGAATTAAACAATAATAATAACAATAATGTCAGCAACTGAACATCGCTTGGATATTGAGTCAAGAGAGTTGTTACAGCAGATCGTCACTAATACAACTCCTTCAAAAACTACTATGATATCGATAAGTTCAACCAATCCTGAATTTAGCGTTAACTTTCCAACTGCAATTCTAGTAAAAGAGACAGCATTAGCTCAGTTACGTGTTTATTATAGCTGGCCTAATATTAGATCAAAACCATTTGGTGGACAACAACCAAATAATTCACTAGTATTCGCAAATAAAAATAAGTCTGATGAAAACTCCCGATTGACAAGTAGTTAGTATTCCAACTGGTAGTTATCAGATAGAGCAAATTAATGAGGAATTCCAGCGCAGAATTAAGTCTTTAACCGGAAAAGATTCCAAGATAGCAATTACTGTTTATGAACCAACATTATCGTCGGTGATTGAAATACATTCTCCAGATTATACTGTAGATATTTATCAAATTTCGATTAGATCAGTATTAGGATGGCCTGAAGTTGCACCGGTTTATCAGGTTCCACCAGAACCACAGCGATCCGACTTTATCATAGATGTTAAGAAATTTATACAACTTCCTGAATATAGAAAAAAAATTCCTTTTATGGAGGGCGCTACGATATCCAGAACTTATACGAGTCATACTTATTTTATGCGTTTCGTTGAAGGTAAGAAGGATCCAGTAAAAACATTAACACTTGATGTCGAGCAAATTAACTTATTATCAAGACCGATTAAATCTGAACATGAACGCGTGTTAAATGATCTTAAAAATTTACTTTCCAGCATCAATACATTTTATAATGACGATTAAAAAAATCAGATAATTGAAACAATACAACATCTAAATCAAGTTGCAGCAGACTTAGAATATGTAAATAAGGCTATTGTTGACAGAGAAAAATAATAAACGTGTCAGTAGATAGAATTTCTAGTTATTATATAGTTAATGAAGATGACCCAATTCAATATGTAAATAATAAGCGATTATTTAAGACAGTATTTCTGAAATATTATGGAATTACAGAAGAACAATTATCAACATTTATAATTCCCGGATTCGAATCCGAAAAGTTAAAAAAATCAGTTAGTGATCTTATTGATGAACACTTTAAAAGAATATGTAATTCCTGGAAAAAATTAATTCCACCCCCAGTAGTTCTCAAATATAATAATGACCCCTATGGAACAGGTCGTCATATCTCACCTAATATTGTTAATATAACATCCACCATCGCACTAAATTTAATATGCGATATAATTGATAATAGCTACCATTTTGACCTCTCTAAGTCTAATCAAGCTCAACAGGGATATATATTATATTCATCCAGTATTCAAACACCCCCAGGGTGGCTTATTGTATCTGAGCCAATAAATCAAGTCTACCTGCGTGTACATAATCCATCATTATCGAGAATGAATTTCAAACTTACAAATCAGGATGGAAATATTATTGACTTAAGAAACGAAACTCTATATGTTAATTTATACATACGATCCTAGATTGGTCTAGATAAAATCTTTGGTTAGTTCCCCTTGACCATCAATAGCAGCAGGCAGGGTGGAAAGACAACAATTGAGTAAACAAAATAGCCTTACAAAGTAAGGACAAAATAACTTCAATAATAATATAACAAACTGAGCTAATATCAGGCGATTTAAATTACCAGTTCTTTACCGTATGGAAATATAATTAGTTAGAGACTTTGGTTTAGTGCTATTGACGTTTTTCAGCCCTCTGAAGGAACTTTTTTTTTTCGTTAAGGATTCGAGCAAATTTTTGTAGGGTTCACCCTGCCTGCTGCTGCAATTGAAATTCATTGCATACCTTTTTCACTTCCTAGCTGCCTGTCTTTCTATATATCCGTCCTTCAATCTTAAATGTGTGTTAAGTCAATAAAATACATATATCCGTCCTTCATTCTTAAGTGTGTTAAGTCAATAAAAAAACAAAATGTGTTGTAGAAATTAATATTTGCGATGAAAATATTTAGTTGTTAAGGATCATTAACAGGCATGCGCACATGCACGCTCAAATATATGTATGAGCTCGTTATCATCATCCAAATTTAAAAATTTTTGGTAGCATGACTGACTGTTGTGCAAACTAAGTTCTTTTCATTTAGTGCTATTTGTATATACATTTTGGTAAAGTTGCGATTCCACCGATTACTACCAGAGTAGAAAGTGATCAATTGTAGACCTTTCATGAAAATGGGATTATTCATTTGTCACAGTGTACTTTTAATCTATTTTTGTCTCTTTCTCTTAGCAAAATGGTTCCAGTGTCGCTGTTCGACGTTTTAAAACTATTTTATCAGTAACTGAAATATATCACAGTAATATGAGTGTACTACTAACAGTCAAGTTCCATGTAATATTTGTTATGGGTGTACTACAGTCTAGATCAATGTAACATCAGTATATCACAATAAATATGGGTAGATTACTAACAATCTAAATCTATATGATATTAGAACAATCATTTTAATTAAGACGTCCATCCAGATGACACAATTTCATTTTGTCCAAGTGTCAATAAAAGGTTATTATGAATTAACCAAATCAATCATCATAATTAGCATCCATACAAAATCAAGTTTATGAACTAGACTTGTCAAAAGTAGGAAATATGTGGTACTTAGATCCGAAATTGATGACATGCGTCATAAATTGTCACTGACAGTAATTGCATTATTAATATTATTAATTTAATTTGCCTCACTTGAAATAAACTATGACATTCTAAAAATTATTTCAGGTAAAGATTTTGGTGAATATATGTAGTTTAATATCACATCAGCATGATCCTGGCTATGTAGTGCGAAGTAAGTTTATGTATTCTCCGAAGGCCATTAACAACAAAGATAAAGGAATAGAATGGTAAGCTCCATTTCAGGTACAATGTTCGCATATTTTTAAAAAGTTCAGGACCTTCTCATTGGGATCTTCAACACTGGACAATACGATTGCCTCTGTTAGTTGCCTTTTACGACATGCCAGAGCGCGGATCTGTCGTATTGTACACCCAGATCGTGCTGAAGCTTATCTTATAGCATATATGGATAAAGATATGTGGTTTTATATATTATAACGTTTTTATCGATCTCAAAAAGTTATTCCCTAACGCTGAATAGCTTCTATTCATTTAATTCGGCGCTATACAAAGCTAGGAATGGTTGATGCTTTTATGTATCTATGTCCTTCGGGAATCATATGAAGCTGGCTTTTTTTCTAAATTTGTCTCTCAAGAATATATTTTATTTCGCAGAATGAGATATAACTGTTCTGATTTCATTTGTCAGATGCTATAATCTGTTATCACACTAATCTCTATGAAAGGTACCAGGCCAAATATATAATTGCATCATTCAATCATTGACTGTTGTCGCTTTTGGTTTAATCGCAAAACGTATATACACTTCGTTTTAGGAATTTGCTAGTATTAACAATAATTTCGAGAAACACTCGCCCAAAATCAGTTTTCCTGACCTTAAACGTAACGCGTCTTTTGTTCCTTTCTTGTAAATACAAACCATTGTTAGTGCCAATACGTGTCACCTTGAATTTCCTGGAGAGGGGATCAGTCCATCTGTGTTTCTTTTTAACGCTTGATTAGCACAAAGACTCATTACAATTACGTATGAGCCTAAACGTATTAGAGAATCTTTATTGCGAAGTATATCAGATTTGTAGATCAAAGACAATTAAATAAGACAGACTGTATTTGCTCTGTTACCATGGAAAGAAACAGAAAGACATTTTAGATCTCAAGACTTTCACGGTGATGTAAGACGAAATATCTAAACTTTTCATGACATGATGATAACATTTTCAGCCCATAATGTGCAGGAGAGCTCCATATTGCGGGGTTTGTTTAAACAACTAAATCAGTTGTTGCAGTGACTATTGGAGATGTAAAGACGATGTAACAAAATTATTGTTTAGAAACATATTGAAAGAAAATACTAAGAAAATACTCATTGGTAGTGTTTATTGAAGAAGTGTTATTGATGTAGGTTTCTTTGATTGTTTTTCATATATTTTGCGTGATTAGTGGCAGAAATAGTCTTGGTACTAAGTGCAGAAATATAGCAATAATGTTTGTCGTGATGCTTGTGTTGTCAGCAGTGATGTTCGTCCATCGGTGTTGATGAATACTATTCATGTCATCAGTTCATTTTGGGTGGGTCTGGAGATAAATGATCTGTCCAATCCATGCCAGGAAGATTCTGTTACAGTGGGGACATGGATAAGCGGGTTGTCTACTGGGAGATGCGGAACTGCTCTTCTTGATTTGCACAGAACACGTTTTTCAGCTATCTGCTCAAAAGTTTCCGCACGGGCATTAATTTGACTGTGCCAAACAGATCGATCAACGGCGACACTCCCCCAGCTGTCAGAGTCAATGCCAAAATTCTTTAGCGAGGTTTGAGGGTGTCCTTGTACTTCTTCTGTTGACCACCGTGAGATCTTTTGCTCTCCATAGAACATCTTCTTGGGTAGGCGTTCTTTCAGCATGCGGCCACCGTGGCCAGCCCATTGGAGTTGTGCCTTGCACAGCATGGTGTGGATGCTTGTCATGCCGGGCTGAATAAGCACATCTGTGTTAAGTATCTTGTCCTGCCATCTGATCTTTAGTAGTTTTTCTCAAGGAGAACAGATGGAAGTGGTTCAGGTCTTTAACATGGCGGCTATACACAGTCCAGGTCTCACAAGCATAGAGGATGGTGGAGAGAACAACCGCTGAGTAGACTTTGAGTTTTGAGGCAAACTTGATGCCTCTCCTATCCCAGACATTTGAGCGGAGTTTGCCAAATGTTACTCTGGCTTTGTTAATCCTGTTGTTGACTATGTTGACTGCTTGTGATAGGGTTCTGCCGCGGTATCTGAACCTGTCAGCATTTTTTGAGTTTTTGGCCAATAAAAGTGATGGATGGTTCTAGATTGTCTTTTACTAACAACTTTGTCTTTTCCATGTTTATCCTCAGTCTTGCTGGTGGAGATGGTGAGTCCAAAGTTGATGCGTGCTATAGAAAAGAGGTCCATGCTCTGTTGCATGCCTGCCTGCGTGCTGAAGTTGAAGGCACAGTCATCGGCAAACAGAAAGTCCCGAATGTTGTTAACTTGGACTTTAGTTTTGGCTTGAAACCTCCACAGGTTGAAAAAAAGTATCGGAGACAGACTCCCATATCACTGTCCTTGAAATCGTCCATAAGCCTGGCGGAGAACATGAGACTGAAGATAGTGGCGCTAAGACGCATCATTGTTTCACACCATTCGTAACGTCAAAGTGTTCGGAATAGTGCTGGTCCAGGACTCTGGCAAGCATGCTATCATGAATGAAATTGCTTCACCATTTCAATAACGATTTATGCACATCCAGATTTAGCCATGATTTTCCAAAGGCCTTTCTGGCAGACAGTGTGGAATGCCTTAATCAGGTCCATGAAGGTAGTGTATAGCTAGACATTTTGTTCCTGGCTCTCTTCTTGCATTTGCCTGGCAGAAAAGATTATTTCAATGGTGCATCACTTTCTGAAGCCACACTGACTTCCTGGCAGTAGGCGATGATCAAGGTGCTCTGTGAGTCTTTTCAGCAGAAGCATGAAAGGACCTTGCTGGTTGTTGCGGGATTGGAGATTACCTTTGCGTTTGCAAATGTGTGACGATGAATGCATCTTTGAATTCTTGGGTTATGAGTTTCTGCTTCCTCATCCCACAATATATCTATGTTAGTCGTCCCACTAGCTTTGAAGATCCCATTGGAATGGAGTCTACTCCAAGAGCTTTCCCACTACACAGGAGCTCAATGACCTTGTGAGTTTCATCACTGTTGGAGTGTCAGTCAATCTATCGTTGATCTCCACCTAGGGTAGGCTGTTAAGCGCTTCATCGTTGATGGAAGAGGGTCTGTTGAGGACACCGTTAAAATGTTTCACCCAGCGCTCCAGTATCTTCTTCTCGGTTATGAGAGTGCTGTCATCGGAGCTCAAAAGTGGGGCTGTGTCTGATATTGCTTGGCCATAGACATCACGTAGATCACTACATAAAGCTTTCATGTCGTGTATGTCGACAAAAGTCTGAGTATCATTAGCTTTTCGGCTCAGCCATGTGTCCTGCATCTCGCGCAGTTTTGTCTGCACAGTTTGGCGACCTCTGCTGAAAGCATCTTTCTTTGCACTGAACGTACGATGATGACGGTGCTTCTTCCCTAGCAGGGGCTGTATTTCTTCGCAGTTCTCGTCAAACCAGTCTTGGTGCTTTCGCGCAGTGACGCCAAGAGTTTCAGATGCAGTAGAGTACACCAACTGTTTGAAGGCCGCGCAAAATAAGTTGATGAGTTTATAAAATCCTTTTATCTAAGTATCTCTTAAACAGAAACTCAATTTTCTTTCCATGTCTTTGAGATAAGGCTCCTCTTACAGACTCATTTTATGGCTTAATACACGTTGAAGGGTCAATAACATAGATCCGTTGATTTAACTAATCTAAGAATAAATTTAAATGTGTTTTCGGAAGTCATGCTGTTATGCAAGTTCTATACTACTTTACTTTTACACATTTGTTAAAAATGACAAGAATTATATCAATATCAGTCCTAACAAATAACATAGACACCCTGCCCAAGGCGAACAAACTCGTTAATTTCAAGGAAAAACGTTTACGTTGCTTGTCTAGTTTGTTCTTCCCATTCTTTATTGACTTCTCACATATTTGACCCTTAAACCAATCATTGTATACGGCTTCCGAGTGAGAGATGAAAGAAGTGTACTTAAGAATATGTCTATAAATTATGTCATGTATTTTAACTAGAATATGAATATATGTTCTCGTTTTGTTTCGAGAGAACAAGTGCTATTCAGAAGAATGATACCATATTTTACACGTAATTTTGCTGAAATAATTGTTTGCTATTTGAATTCATGTCTTTCTATATGAAGTGATGTAAAGAATGGTATATTGCGGGCAGGAAAATGCAGCACTGCCTCTTAAATTTGAATACCTTTGAGCGTTCATAAGAAAATATGTTTATCGGACGATAGAAAAGATTTAAAAGTTGTAAAATTAATTTGTTGCAGATTTCCTGATACGTTTTCAATAATGCATGCGAAATCTGTTAAATCGGCGGAAGACGGTGTTCGATACGGATTCCCTGAAAAATAGAATGATGATACAACCGATTTATTATATAGAAACGAGATGAATTTTGCATTTTGTTGAAGCTTTAGCTTTTACTTGATTTGTGTAGACTAAATCCCCAGTGCAAATAGTCTGGAGATGGATGATCCTAATAATTATTAATCAGAGAGAGAGAGAGAGAGAGAGAGAGAGAGAGAGAGAGAGAGAGAGAGAGAGAGAGAGAGAGAGAGAGAGAGAGAGAGAGAGAGAGAGAGAGAGAGAGAGAGAGATGAATGGCTTATGTTGTAATTTATAATTAAGCATCACCGGTTAGATCCTTAAATACATGGATTCTTTTATATAAAAAAAGCTAGCTCATCGAGCATTCTATTGATACAATCGTATTTATCATCAGTCCAGGAAAGTATTTAGACTCCATAAATAATCGACTCTTTCAACAATCATGGCATTTTTTTTACATTCTTTAATACCTAAGCATGTATTAAATAATTTAAATGCGAAGACATATATTTAAAATTTGTATACATGCGTAAAACGGCACTTAATTCTCTAAAAAATATTTATACAGTGATTTCCAAACTTGTAAGTAACGGTCAAGAAGGGTCATTTTTGAAGCAAAGTCACTGCATCCTGCATCTAGGTGAATCACTTTGTTATTTTATCCAAATCACTGTCAACCATTTTTGAAAACATTATTATTATGTGACCGTTTAAGTTGGGAACGTATATTGATATGTGAATACGTAGGAAGAAATATTTTTTTAACGACATCACAGCAATGTATTGCATATCTTATTAATTATATACATGTGGACTGTTTGCCCACCAGTAATTAAAGTACAATATAGGGCACAGAAGAAAAGTCAGATTAATTATTCCTCTACCATCTAATATGTTTACAAAAAGCAAATTAAAACTCTTTGGGTGAGTCCGCTAATTAAACGTTTGCAATCTTGTAATCAAACCAACCTGAGATATGTCTTGGAAAAAAGAATAATTTAATCATTATATTGTTTTGCAGTAGACAAACAACATAATGATTTCAAATATACAAAGAACAGGTAAACACAAATTTACAACTTTTTAGCAGGTTCACAAACGATTCGGTCAAATTAATAGTACAAATGAGCACAAGAGAAGAGATCACTCTGTACAAGGCTATCATGTTCAATAGCACTCTGTCCAATGCTATAATGTTCAAAAGCACTCTGTCCAAGGCTATAATGTGCACCAGGACTATGTCTAAGGCTATAATGTTCAAAAACATTCTGTCCAAGGCTATAATGTTCAACAGCATTCTGTCCAACTATACTGATCGATAGCATTCTGGCCAATGCAATAATGTTATCAAAAAGAGCTACCTAATGTTTGCCGGATCCGTCATTAAAATCTTGTATATTTAGAACACACCAACTTGAAGACGCTAGCGTCATACGTTCATCTTTGGAATATACTCCGTGAATTTTTTTTACAATTTTAGTTTATCAAAAATACTTAACGCAGGCGACTTTATTTCATTGTTCCTGGCAGCATAAAGCATAAATCCTGGTCCAAACAGACCCGGTAATAGACTTTCCGCTAATCCTGCTAGTAATCAGACTAGTGGAATAGATCAATCTTTTTGCTGTTGACTTTTTACGTCATTATCTTTTTTGGCACCATTTTTCCTTTAGGCATTATATTTATCTGTAGACCAAAACTCACCGTCGACATTCATACGAAACATTAAAATAAAAAAATAAACGAAAATTTTCTTTATACCGTTACCTTCAACTGCCTTTTTCGGTGTAACGGATACTGCTCAAGTCCTAATGTACCTAACACTTGTCAAATTTTAGTAGTGTTCTAGCTATAGATAGTGTCGACCGAAGAAACCGCCTTTTTCGACATAGTAATTATTTCTGCAGCACTTAAATTTAAAACAAAAGGTTTTCTGCGATTAAATTTATTTACTTGATTTTTGGTTAACTTTTGTTAATGTACCCACTTGAAGATTAAAGTTAATCTTTAATGAAACATGCTGCTGTTTTGCAACATCAGCTGATAATTTTCTAACTTGGCCATCAGTTAAATATATTTCGTTTACAATATATTTTGTCATTATATAACGATTATAGATTACATTTACACTGATATTTTAACATCAATAGAGTTAATTGTAACAAATCTATCGCTTATCACTAAGGCATATACGTATAACTGCGCAGCTTATACGTCTCCAAGTGTCCAAGTAATTTCAAGATCAGCTGTGCTGTCTACATCTAGCATGGTATGTTTACTAACATCGAAATAAGATCTCGGATAAAGTGTACGTAATTTCTCTAATAATATATGAAAGCCATCTCCAGCATCTAGATATTTTTGCATCGAATCAAGTAAATACATGTACGTTGTAGTAATATTTTTAATAGTGTTATATGCAAAATTACATTCTATCGCTCGTTCTAGATAATGTTTTGAATCTATTCTAGCATATATTCGTCTAACATCAGCGTTATCAAAATTGGCAGCATTAGCAATAAGAAAAACTCAAAGTTGCAGCGCTTGCAGCAGCATTAGTTTTAGCAGCTAATGGTCATATTAAAATAAATTCGGCAGATCCCGCTGTATCTTTAAACCACATCATATTAGTTAAAGTTGACCTGGAGTGATCATAGGAAAACGAAATAGTATTTAAGATTGTACTTGCAACATTTAAGTGACCTGAAATATCCTCGACAGTTTGACTGGCCAGCTGATATCGCACGCTTTTAAATAAAAACCAGGCATCATTTACAAGAGCTACTTCTAACTTAGCTGCAATTGCGGAAGATGGAACAGCTACTCTCATAATCTTACCACGAACTTCCATCATTGCTTTGTGAGGAAGCAAAAATACTTCCTCGTCTCTAGTATTAACTGTTCTGACGCCAGCCTTATTAGGCTCGTTAGAATTTTCATCAAGATATTGAACATATTCAAATTATGTTACTGTGTCGTCTGTGTCATATATTTCTGCTAAATCGAAATACTTTTTACGGACTTTGTATTTATTAGGTTTTTCGTTGTTATCATTGCGCGTTGAGTTTCTTTTATTGGTTATATTTCTGAAATAGCTGGTTTGATTTTCGGTACACCACCATTCATTTTATCAGATATTTTTGTCCCACAGCAGTTCCAGTAGCAGATGCAGCTCCCGTTAAAAAAGCTTTTGATGCGTCAATTGCAATTGGCGCAACTTTATGAGCTTTTCCTAGAATATTTTCAATAATTTTAATAAATATATTTCCCAAAAATCCTCCAACTATTTTTCTTCAAAAAACGTTTTACTGTCTCACTATATCTGAGGTTGTATAATTTTGTTGTCAAAATCTTTTAGAAACTATTTTTACTACTGTTCGCGCAAGTGCAAGGTAATAAGTAATAACTTCGTTTTTTTAAATCTAACTGTCGTCCAGACTGATATGTCAAATGCATATCTACTTGTGTTATTTGATTTTCAACATTTAATTGATAATAAATAATATGAAGCGGGTTCATTTGCATGAGAGAACCTGGAGGAACTTCTGGTGAAAAATTGTATAATGTTTGTACGTTGCTGCCTTTAGCTGAATAAGAACCAGAAGCAACATAGCAATTTACCATTAATGTGTTTACCTCAGTTAAATGTACTGGCGATTCTCCGTCATACGTATATGTCTCATCAAAAAGAGACACATAATTGTCTTTGAACAATCCTATTAGTGGTGCAATTCTTGTTGGCGATGAAAAAGAAAACTAGCTACTAAACTATTTTTACTGTTATTATAACCCTTAACATATTATAATTTGTTGCAAGCTCAAAATCGTCTGCAACTCCTCCATATTTATAAGTTCTTTCATTGTTTATTAAGATCAGTTTTTTTTAGGCTCCTTGTGGAATTTTAATATGTATCCATTTATCATATACTGGATACCGTTTTTAAATGATATTAAACGTTAACTGATCATTTATTCCAGTTTTTATGTCTGCCAAGTGCATGAAATAAGTTAAATTTCGTACTGTTTTTGGCGATCTAATTCTATTGGTGGAATATACTTTATCGAAAACTTTGCACTACAAGTTTCAGATTTGCCAGGGTATAGTATTAATGTTATTGACATTTATTATTTTATTTTTTATAAACTTAAGTTGTCGCGCTTACGTTGCGATGTAAAGATTCGTATGCGTCAGATGCCAATAAATTTTTCGATCTCAAATTATCAAGTATATCAACAATTTCATTGCCATTTTCAGTATGAACATTCCCAGCTTCTGTTGATATAAGTAACATCAATCTGCCTATCATTTCAGTACCTGATGCGAATATTCTAACTCCTGTTCCAATTTTTTCTATACTCTTTTACGCGATTTTACTGAATAAATCAAATTTTCTTTTACAATTCCATCCCTACCGTAACCATTTCTCTACCATCAATCACTGTTTCGTAAAAGGTATAATCTATAACACCCTTCTAACAAATATCTTTTTTTTTTAATAAAAAATTCCATAAACAGTTACGTCCACTCTCCGTCTGTTTATTGCTCCTTTACAACATCCTCCATTTTTCTGATAAATTTGTAAACTCCTGTGTGGTTAAACCTGATATTTTTTTACTGAACTTCCAATGGTTTATTCAATAACCTTCTAAGTTCAGCTTGTCTTGCAACCTGATCAGCGAGCTATATTTGCTACAAGTGCCTTTGATAATCTTAATTTCTCCACATTCTATCTAACAATATTTCTTCCAGCAGCGGCTTTTTGTTTTTATTTTAACTAATCCAACGAAAGCTTTTTCTTGTAATTTCTTAAAAAATTTTTCTTCTGATAGTGATTTGGTTTAAGGTTGTTTTCCAAGTAAAGCCTCAGTAACTGGTTTGAGAAATGTGGCTGCTGTTTCCGCTTCAGCTATCTATCCACGTTGTGCTTGTTGTTGTACTTGCTGTTTAAATTTTGCCTGAGATTGTGCAAGGTTTTCTTTTTTTAGATTATCCATATGCTTTCTATACTTTGCTTATTTTTCATTAATCCTATAATATTTATTATATAAATTACAGTAAATATTTTTCAATTCAACATCGAAACATTTTACTCTTATCATTTGTTAATTTATCAAACAAAAATAAATCATATTTATTTGCTTTTTCTTGATGATATAGTTGAATAAATTTATATTTTATTACATCACCACATTTTTTGTTCACGTTATTTCTAACATCGACATTGTCAATTTCAGGAATTAATATAAAAAAAAACGACCAGCATTTCGCCTAATAAATCTATCAATACTACAATATCAAGTTGACTAACTGGAACAAGTTATTCTGGTTGTTTAATAATGAACAACTCTTCGCCAGCCTCGAGATCATGTAATTGTTAAGTAGTATGTACTTATCCTGTTGTTGATTAATTATGTAAATATAAACGCGATCATAGTTAAAATTATATACGAGAAGTAAATTCATAAGCAAATTAACGTTGCCATATCTAGTTCTTCCAACAATAAGACAATGACAGTTTGGAAGCTCATTATTATGTTTATATTCCACCAAAAGTTCCGTATCAAAGTTTAATATAGATGTGTTTTTCATTATTATTATTATTATTATTATTATTATTATTATTATTATTATTATTATTATTATTATTATTATTATTATTATTATTATTATAGAATTTTATGTTATATAATGTTGTCAAATAGTAAATAAATAATGAGTATTTATTCAAAATTTGGTTCATTAGCAGAAGATTAATCATCTACTCGACTAGATGACTTATCTAAATATTCAGCTCTTGATACGCTGAAAAATGAAATTAATAATTTATTAAATATCACAAGTGTTGAAGAAAATGTAATTGTTGTTTTCTTAAGATAAGGAAGGACAATTAAAAACTAGTAATATACGAATTCCCACTGCGGTTGTTAATAATAGTTGCTTTTGCTCATCAAGGTAAAATACAAGATTCCGGTAAGTCAATTAACAATTATGTCAAGAAAACTGGAGACTCGTTTACTGCTGGTTTTATTATGTCAGGAAAAAATACATGCCTCGAAAATCAACAACAGAATCAGACCCAGCAAAGAAAAAATACGTTGATGATCAAGAATCTATGTACGTATTAGTGCGCGGTGGTATTGTGCGTGCATGTAATAATATTAACAATAACGGCATTCATAATCTCAGAACATCAGAAACAGATTTCAACGCTGCTACTACTAACAAATACATTGATGATAAGGAAATTCCAATAATAACTTCGTTAACAACAATCAATGATGTAATTATGGCATTTAGAACTAATTATAATAATCACATACAAACATTGCTAAATTTTAGTAGGAATTTAAACAGATCTATTAATGATTTTTTGGAACTCCACCGGTTGTAGATATTAAACTCGCTTATATTAACGCAAAATTCAACGATATTGTCAGCGGCATTCCTAATATTGTTTAAAAAACTAACCTTAATAAAAATATCTCAAGGGCGAGCTAACAATGGTGTGTATAGGCTGTCCAGATTTAGAGCTGAACTGCTACAGTGCTAAATAAAGATGATGAAGAAACTTGTATGCTGATAGCAGATGATAAAATATTAACCGCATCGACTTATAGGTGGTGTATTTAATTTGTAGCTGAGACTCCGCAATTCATTACTTAGATGACAATCTATAATATGTTAACAAATATTATATAATGAAAACAATATAGTTGGTTTTTATCATATCTCAGAAAACATTGCAAAACAATGGTGCGTAAAACATGTTGCAAATATTATCACAAAATACTCCGATTGGTATCATATTTACTGTTGTTGATGTCCGGCTCTGGTATAATTTCAAGTGGAGCATCGTTAAATTCGTTTTTGTTAATAAAATCCGGTGTTGTTATTTCTCTTGCAACGAAAACAAAAATGAACATAGACTCGCGACTAAAGAATGCTTGCAGGTATCACCTATAAAAAATACTTCACCAGATGCGATCTTATTTGTGTGGTATAAAATATGATATGGGTGATGTAATACGCGACTTCAATATTATTAACAATATTTTACAGATATTTTGCCAATGAGAGTTAGAAAAGTATGCAAAATATTTTAATAAAATATAGGTTACACTAGTAGATGATTGTTTTTCTATAGTTTTAAAATATCATTATCAAATAAATTATCGACCATATTATCAATAAATATCATTACATCATCTGATCAACCCGCTTTTCTCATATAGTTTTCAGTCGTGATATATGGTAACCTACCTTTTTAATGCAATATCTTAATATTTTAGGTTTTATACTAGTATAACCTGACGCTGATTTGATATAATTAAATCTCTTTCAAAATCTGTTTGTCAGATCAAATCCAACATGTCGGGTTGAGAATATCATTATATGTAATATTTTGCATGTTTAATATGACATTTTTTTAAACAAAACACAATACTTTTTTGTCTATTATATGACAAGGGCTCATATTCAGTAAAAAAGAAAAGAGTGGAAGCGATCAAGCTTTGCATATTTTAACAAAGCAATTTATTTCTCTAGACAAATATATAAACATTGGTAAATGTACTTACAGTCTATGAATATAATTACAAATTTGATCATAAGAATGAAAACTCAAGTCATATCACTAAATAGTCTTATTAGAATCCAAGTTCGAGTCCCGACGACGTACGAATTTGGAAGGTGATGTGGACAATATACGAATAACAGCAACTCCTCACTTGAATCACAGTCTTTGTTTCCGTATAATTCCAAAAATAAATTTCCCTGAATATCCTTCAGAATTTTTATAAAAAGGTCAACTTGTTTAGTTACCAGGGAAATAAATTATTAAATTCAAAAATCAGACGAACATCAAACAATCCTGGCAACAAATTGAAAATAATACACCTTGTTCCTTTAAGGTGTTAGAAACTGGTGCAGAAATTGCTCTTGGAGTTTATTTAAAAGTGCAAGATAATAACTAGCCAATCAAACCGTAGAAGATAATTCCATGCACTTACCCATAGCGAGTACAATATTAAACATCGTTTCGTAAAGCGATGATTATTCTAGATCAGTGGCCATGATGTGGTTTAAAGATACCTCATTTGGGACGGCTGTGTCGAGTGAGTTTCGTACTGGTGGTGGTAATCCTGCTGCAGATAACAGTAATCTCATCGCCAATCCTGCTAATGATGATGCCGCTGAGATAGGAAACTCGATAAGATTAACTGTTACAAATTAACTGTTGTACAGCAGTACAAGGAGGGATTTGCTAAACGAAAATCATTTGCCATATAATCTCGCCAAATACTATGGTGCTGCCGTTAAGCACAATATTTTGGATTTTTGCCATGATTATAACAAAGTATTTCGAGGAATAAACCATACTCTTATTTTAGATCGGGCGGATATAAATGTTTGTATAATGCATGCTGATGGGGTAGCCGAAGGTCAGTTTGCTATCAAAAGATTAGCACTGTGGAGTCTGCGGGTTGTCCCATCTATACAAAAAAAGATGGAGCTCGAATCTTTACTAGCCACCATTACAAAAAGGATACACTACCAACAGAACAGGATTTATCAAACAGCCATTACCAACGCGACTGATTACACGTGGTGTGTGACGACCACGCCAAGCGAACAATTTCAACTACAAGCACGTCTTAACATTTAGAAAATAAACAATTCCGTATTCGAAAACCCTGATATCAGGCGAATATTTGCTAGAATAAATTCCAGACAATATCCCAAACGTGACATCGGATGTAATTTTGCTGACGATGAAACAAAAAAATATCTCGGCCGTACATGTATCTTATGGAAGCAATGCAAAAATAACACTACTCAAACAGTGGCTCTCAAACATCAATAGAGGAATTTCAATCGCCATACCCTATATTTTACTTTGATATATCAAAGCATTCAGATAGAGTTATCGGATCGACTGAAGATATCGAGGTTTCATGAACAATAATGTATATGCACTATTGGTTAGTGATAGATTCTTGACCATCGACGCGAACAAAAGAAGAATGAAGGATTAATCTAACAACCTTGATATAACATCATGAAAACCAGGTACAAAACTCGAGAAATATACCTAACATCCGGTCAGGTTGAAAACTTATCAGCAGCTGTTGCTAAACGCAGCTCTGTTTCTTTGATGATCACTCCAGAGACTTGAAATAAAACTGAGGTGAAAGTTATGCTTACGCAACAACAAATCGATAAACTCGATCGCAACAAACCATTTGTACTAAAACTATCTGTTTCCAAGGTAACTGCAATGTGAAAACAATGTGGATTGTTTTTTGGACCAGCGCTTTCTGTGGTCGCTGGCAAAGTTTTGCCAGTACACTAAGCACTCTTGGATTTGCAGCTGCATCAGGGGAAGTCTCCTGCGTAACAAAAAAAACCAGTCGAAGATCGTGGAATCAAGCAAATACATCGTTAATTTTAGGTAACAGTATAAAATAAAATGCCACAACGAAAATGATTGGGAAAAAAGAAAACAAAACGCAAACGAACAAAAGAAGGAAGAATTATTCCTTTTGCTTCACTGCTAGCGGAATTAGCGGGAAGCCTCCTTACAAACTTTCTAGGAATCGGACCAGGGACCAGACGTTATTGAGCAATTTTGATATCATCGAAAAATTGATGGACGTTGTTGGATTTCGAGGAGTATTTTCTAAGGACGAACTGCTCTGGTTTCAGCAGGTGGTTTGTGCATTGTTTACATAGAAAATTTCAATGATGACTCTGGCACTCACTGGTTTGCTGTCCACGATAAGAATTATTTTGATTCGTTCGGACTTCCTCTGAGCAATCTCAGAAATTTTTTTAAAAATAAATTTAAAAATAAGTCATTCGTGTAATCAACTACAGCCGATTGGAACATCCGCTTGTGATTATTATTCTATCATGCTTGTCAGACAAATGTAACAGAGCAAAAACTTTTTTAAGTTTATTTTACAAATTGATGAGCAACCTTCTCACACAAACGATGAGATTGCAATTAATTTTATCTAAACTTGTAAGTATAACAATGTCAAGATACTGTCTCAAATGTAAAACTAAAACAGAGAATAAGGATGAGACGACGGAAAAAACAAAAAATAATAGTATGATGCTAAAAGGTATTTGTGTCATTTGTGGTAGAAAGAAAAGTATGTTCTTGAAATTTGGAGCTGGAATGTGTCCAGACAGAGTTATCTTGGTTGATGATTGATCTTATGAAACATATTAAAATAAAATGAAATGCAACTGTGATTGTGACAAAGACCTTCGTATAGAACAAGATAAAATCGTCACGTACTGTAAATCATAATATCGCCGAGAGATCATCGGCAGCGCAATCGACATTCACAAAATTATTGGTCAAATTACGAAATCCAAAAGGGGGTTGGATCTTGCCAGGTCATAAATATACTGGACCTTATAATCCGCTAGATCAACAACTGGATGAGAACGATAAACCGTTGCCAGGACAAGAGCTTTACAATCAGGTGGATGCGATAGCGATGTGTCATGATATCTGTTATCGCGATCACGAAAACTCAAAATCAGATTGCGATAAAGTAATGTTAGACGAATTACGTGATATGGAACCGACAAACATGAAAGAACGGTTTGATAGAAGATTTGTTCAGGAAATGATTGGAGCAAAATACAAATTAGGGCTTGGAAAAGAATTATACGATGATCTTGCAGCCGAACTACACAGACCTAAAAAATGTTTACGAGACATCAAGTTGTCGCTAATGCTATAGATTATATCTGGGAAAAAGATTTGGTGGATGTATCCAATCTAGGTCAGTTTAACGATAAGAAATACTTGATTAATGTCATAGACCTTTTTAACCAAATACGCGTTTAGTGTGCCTGTTTCGGAAAAGACAGGGACTTCAAAGACTGATGCGCTAAAACAAATGATAACGAGTACAGAAAGAAAACCAAATAAAATCTGGACTGATCACGGGGCAGAGTTTTTAACAAACATTCGATCAGCTTATAGAACAAAATTATATTAAAAATATTTTACAGGAAACGAATGTTACAGCGTTGTAGTTGAAAGATTTAATCCCACGCTAAACGAAAAATACACAGATACTTGACAGCTAAAAACACTAACAGATACGTAAATGATCTTTGTCAAATTGTGGACGAATATAATAATACAAAACATCGAACCCTTTCATCGCGTGAAAGAAAAATTTCACCTAATGATGCTATCAAAAATCCGATATTAGCAAAAGAACATGTTATGCAGACATAAACTTAAGGTCCTGTGATAAAGTTTGGATTTCTCTGACGAGAAAAGTATTTGAAAAAGGATTTACTCCGAACTGGAGCGAAGAAGTATTTGTGGTTGACAAAGTATTTTTGACAATACCTGTAACATATGCGTTAAGAGATCTGGCAGGGGAACCTATCGTAGGCAGCTTTTACGAACAAGAACTACAGAAAACTGAACAAGATGTTTTCGTGAGTGAAAAAGTGATTAGAAAAAAGGTAATAAATGCTTAGTCACATTGCTTGGGTATAGCGATAAATTTAACAGTTAGATCCAATCCAAACAAATTACGAAATAATGTTTTTATAAATTTCCTCATACTTTCGTTTGATGGATTTACATTTTACTGGTTTACATAACGATGTTAGATATTGTCTGCGATCGTCAGAGATCGTCATCGGATTAAAAATTTTGACACATATGAAATCGATTTTGATATTTTTCTGTTGATCTAATATTTTTATGTTTAAGAAAGGTTTGATAAGCTGCCAAAACAGTTGTTACTCGGCAACAGTAAAATTAAATTTCATTCTTTTTTTTAGCAATGTGATACTTGACATTATATTTTCCAGCGGTTGGTCTGCTGTAACTTGATCTGTCCGCGTCAGTGACTATTTCATCATCATTAGATTCGTTGTTGTACAAAATATCATCTTCGCTATAACAAGCAGATTTGTTAGAGATTGAAAAATTATCCGTGATTGTGTAGTTGGTAATTATATCTCTAGTGATGAAATCTCTTGCTGTGATATCTTCTGCGCATATTTCAGCGACTTTTTGTTCATATTATAATATACTTTTATCTAATTTGTTGTAATAAGTTCACTGAAGAAGTAAAATATCACCAAAAGTTAACATATTAAATTGCAACGAATAAGCCGAAGCAGTTCAAAAATGTATGTCAGGTTATAGTACCTATTCCGTTGACGTTATTTTTATGCAAGATGATTCTCACAAAATATTACTAAGAGCAGCAGAAAAAATAAAACATTAACGTTTTCGGACTAGATGAAAAGAAAACGTTTATCCTAGATATATTTCAGAAAAAGCTTCACAATCGACTATAAATTTACTGTTTTATAAAATCATTACGTTTGGATCAAAAATTTTAATGGACTAGTTGGCAGACAGTACAATAAACGTAACAATAAAACGTTCTTCTGCTATCGCTTTTTGCACGGTTGTACAGACAATGAAACATTACAAAAGCATTTGCAGTACTGTAGTGATGTACATCGAATAACGATGCCATCTAAAAAGATAGTTTATTGTATTTTGTCCATTATAATCATAAACTAAAACTTCCTTTCGTCATATACGCTGATTTCGAATGCTTACTTCAACCTGTGCTTGGCGTAGAAAATAATCCTGACCAACCGAGTACAAGGAAAACTCAAAATCATGTTCCATGTGTGTTTGCGTACAAGGTAGTTTGTTGTACTGATTCAAAATTATCCAAGCCAATCAACTTATATCGTGGTAAAAATCCAGCTTCCCAAGCTGTTGATTAGCGAAGTTGATCATATATTTAATCGTTTGAAAAAATTAACTACATGGTTAAACTAACACCTCAACAAGAATCTGATCACGAGCAAGCGGAATTTTGTCATATTTTTGAAAAAGCTTTTAACAATACAAAAGTACATGAACATTGCAATTTAACCGGACAGTCGAATGGAGCTGCTCAAGCAGCAGGGAGGGTGAACCCTACAAAATTTTTGCTTGTGAAATTAACCTGAATAAGGGTTCCTACAGAGGCTGAAAAAAAGGGTCAATAACCCTAAACCATAATATCTAACTTTTTATATTACCGTACGGACGGTTATAAACCACATAATAAACCACATGAGGTTAGCTCAGTTTTGTTATACTATTATTGACTTTGTTTTTAATCCTGATTTTATTGAACTATTTTTTACGTTAAAAACTTGAGCAAAATTTTGTAGAGGTTCACCCTCCCTGCTGCTAGTTATTCATATTAATATTGGGTTTGGGTTTTTAAACAGACAAACAGATACACTTTATTATGTTAGGCTTACGGCAAATATCACACAGTGTGTAATGCATACAGTTCATAAACAGATAGTCCTGACTTTGTCAGGGGGAACTAACCAAATATTTTATCCAGACCAATACGACATCTGGATCTAGGATCATGTAAATTTATCGTTATATATCCAAAAGGAACTGATTGTGCTTTAGAAAATAAATTTTTAAATTTAATCATATCCATGTTCCCTGAACACCAAGTATAATAAATATTCTGCAGGGTATAATTATCTACTCCATTAAACACAACCAAAATATTACAGTTATCTCTAATCACTTTAGGTATCTGTGTATATCTTTGAGTAACATAAATCACGTCTGTGTTTTTGTGACGACCTCGAGAAAATATTCTAGCTGGATTAGATTGTTTGTCCAACATTACATCATATACTACGAGATTATTAATAAATCCATTTAAGTCATCTACAGATGGGGCTTCATCTATATCTGTGATAAAGTCAATAATATCTTCACCGTCTTTATTAACAGATTTTGCTTTTTCATTAAAATCTTTAAGTACTTCGTAACAATGTTGATCATCCACAAATGGTGCTATTAAATATAGTTTGTTCCATCTCATCCATCTCATTATTAAATTTAATAATAATTGTGTTTTACCCGATCCAGATGGACCTATTATAATCATTCTTATCGAATTTGGTAATGCTGGATGGTGCTTTACTGGTTCTTGTTTTCGTGTCGCCGAAAAATCAATTATTGTGTCTATATTATCAATAACATGAGTCTATATTGTTTTCCATGTAGATCATCTACACCCACCGTTAAATTAACAACAATAATAACAAAAAATAAACGACATGCATTAACAGGTAAATGTGTAAAATGTGGTACAAAAAATATAAATTTATCTCAGGGACAACAAAGATAGGTGGGGATATAGCCGCATCATTAGGAAAATTGCCCGGATTACCATGGGCTAAATATGTTGGTGAGAAACACCTCCCTGGATATAATTATTGTGGTCCTGGAACTCGACTTGATATCTGACTTGATGATCAAGATCAACCAAGACCAGGAGAGTATCCAGTAAATAAGATCGATCAAGCATGTCACATTCACGACGTTGCTTATAAAAATCCTGATTTGCAACAACGGCATCTTGCAGATGTAAAATTGATTCATGCATTAAATTCTATACCCAATAAATCTGTTAGAGAGAAACTCGCTAGTTTTCTAATAAAATCCGATATGAAAAGTAAAATAATGTTAGGGGCTGGTAATTAATTATATAATTATTATAATGGAATCTATTTATTATAGTCCTACAGGGTATTGGAGGGGTAAAGCAGCGATCACTAAACTTGCTAAAGCAGCAAAAGTTTCACATTTTGTTGCTGCAGCGTGGTTAGCACGACAGGCAATATGGCAAATTTATCTACCACCAAAAAAAAATTCAATATGCATATTTTGATGTCAGTGTTCCTAACGAAGTTCATCAAGCAGATATTATGTTTTTACCACACGATACTATTAAAACACGTGGACGAAAGTCACGCACGTACAAATACGCATTAACTGTTGTTGATATTGCAAGTAGATATAAAGAAGCTGAACCATTATTAACAAAAACATCATTTGAAGTAGCATCTGCGTTTGAGCGAATTTATCATCGTGGTGGTCTACAATGGCCACAGTTATTACAAGTAGATCATGGCAAAGAATTTCTTGGTGCAGTATCATTTTTGATGAAAAAGCATAATGTCAAAATCAGACGAGGGTATACTGAAATTTATCGTGATCAAGCAATCGTTGAACGATTTAATCGAACACTTGCTGAGCGGTTATTTGGATATCAATATGCGAATTAAATATCTTCTGACTTTAAGTCCGGTGAGAGATCTCGTGAATGGGTTGCAAGGTTACCAAGTGTGATATCTGCATTAAATAATGAAATTACTCGTGCAACTTCTATAAAACTTTCTAATGCAATAACAAAAAATATATACCACGTAGCTATGAATACGGACAACGAGGTCAACAACCAGTATTAGGTAATGTGATTGTGAGATATTTATACGAACCAGGGGAGTTGGAGGGTGGCAAAAGACGAGCTACTGACCCTATTTGGAGTGTGACCACACATACAATTTCTAGCGTGGTTAGATCTACTGGAAGACCACCCATATACAGATTAGA
>JAEAOA010001322.1:0-42500 GCA_016746295.1 Potamilus streckersoni
GTGTTAATAACAACATTGTTCCTATGCTACACTAATTATGTGTTAATACCTTCATTGTTCTTATTCTACACTAATTATGTGTTAATACCGTCATTGTTCTTATTCTACACTAATTATGTGTTAATACCGTCATTGTTCTTATGCTACACTAATTATGTGTTAATACCATCATTGTTCTTACGCTACACTAATTATATGTTAATACCAACATTGTTCTTATGCTACACTAATTATGTGTTAATACCATCATTGTTCTTATGCTACACTAATTATGTGTTAATACCATCATTGTTCTTATGCTAAACTAATTATGTGTTAATACCATCATCATTCTTATTCTACACTAATTATGTGTTAATACCATCATAGTACTTATTCTACTCTAATTATGTGTTCATACCATCATTGTTCTCATGCAGCACTAATTATGTGTTAATACCATCAATGTTCTTATGCTACACTAATTGTGTGTTAATACCATCATTGTTCTTATGCTACACTAATTATATGTTAATACCAACATTGTTCTTATTCTACACCAATTTTGTGTTAATAGCAACATCATTCTTATTCTACACTAATTATGTGTTAATAACAACATTGTTCCTATGCTACACTAATTATGTGCTAATACCATCATTGTTCTTATGCTACACTAATTATGTGCTAATACCAAGATTTCTCTTATGCTATACTAATTATGCGTTAATGTAAACATTATTCATTTGTTGAACTGAATAAGTGTTTACATTATACATTATTCATATGTGAATATGTGTTAATTTTCAAAACCGTCAATATACTGAACTGATCAAATCATTGTACTTGCTAATAATTTTCTGTTTTCAACATTCTAGCTCCGCAGCAGATCGAGACAGGTCCCTTGCTATCGGATTGCATTCTTTTCTGCAAGCAATACTAGGTATATATATATATATATATATATATATATATATATATATATATATATAAATATATATATATATATATATATATATATATATATATATATATATATATATATATATATATATATATATATATATATATATAAAGTTATATTAAGTTATTGAATCAGTATGGATCGCTCAGCTAAAATATATAATATATCTGCAGAACATACAAATATGGAAGCATATAGATTTTTTCATATGAATCTTTATTTCGCTGAACTTGAAAATGGAAAGATATTTGACTTTACACCTGACATTTCAGTTAAATTTCCTATTGTTTGAAATTTTAGATTTGAATGTCTGCCGTAATAATTGCATAATCATGACCCTACGGATTGTAAATCACGTTTCCGATTATGTTTAGCGAGTATGACGATCAAATGAAAAGAATTTAATTTATAAAAATCAAAAATGATTTCTGATATAAATTATATTTTGTCACATGAAGATTTCGAATTTTCTTCATTGTTACTTTGTTTCACCCTTTGGATTGCATCAGGTGAATACCAGTCATTTTCCATTCCAGTTTTCCTCCCGGCACATTTGGTGTATGGAAAAATCTTCGATACCGTATGCCTTATATGGCATACAACGTGTGGCAAACAGGGCTCATGTTCATTTTATGACAGTCATGCTATGCGAATGAGGCTGATTTCTGTAGATTTCGGATTGAAAATTGCTGCATTTTTGTCAACGGTTCTTGCTTTGATATTTTCCATAAGGAAAGACAGAAACAAAGATGACAATGAGATGGAAATACATATATTAAAAGATGAAGAACAACAGACTGACGAAGCGTAGTCAAAGATTCTGATGTTAACTTATCTGGCGTTGCCTACACACACAAATATATATATATATATATATATATATATATATATATATATATATATATATATATATATATATATATATATATATATATATATATATATATATATATATATATATACATATATATATAACATTTTGGTAATCATTGCTAGATTAAATTAAAATGATATCTTCTTAGTTTGTTATTCAAATCTTGCAGCAATTCAGGAGATGCAGCTTCTTATGCAGGCAATGTTAATTAATGCATTTATGTTGCAGACACATGTTTCCAATTACTGACTTCTAATTAGAAATACATGGAATATACTAATATTTGTTAGGGATACTTTCAATGGGTATATATACATGCTCATTTATTTGTATTGCTACGATTCTTATATTTTCCTTAAATATTATAATGCTATTTTTGAAACTGTTGATATAAGCAGCATGTTCATTTTTTGGATGTAATGCTAATTCTTTTCCTAGCTGTTATCCTCGCGGTAGAGTGATTCCAAATGATTGTCTAGAATTGCCTACATCGTTTATCATAACGAAAATAGCTTTAAATCCTTTTACAATATTTTGTTTTTAACACATGCGTGTTTCATATTAATTAAGTAAGAAAGGTTTAAATAAAATATTAAAAAATTATTCAAACGTTATGTGTTATTTTATCCAGCCAATTCATTTACATCTTTGCATCTTATTCTTCTTTTGTTACAATTTGCATGCAAAGTTAATACGGATTAACGATGCACACCAATCAGATTTATACAATGGCTGATATAATCCCCTTACAGGCATTTTCCGTTCGGATTTAAAATAGCAGGTGAAGCATTTCATTTCCTGAGTACTACGTTTCATTTTTTTTAATTCGGAATCCAAGTATGACTTTAATGCATTTTTGTCAGATTAGAGTAAATTTGATGCTGTATAATATAATCTTGAATTCAACGAGAGTTCACAAGAAATAATTATTTAATTTGATTATTAAAATTATGGATGAAAAATTATTAGCCGAATAAATATGTGCACTACAAATATTAAATTTGATGATTAGGGAAATTGCATAATTGAAAAGGGCGTATAATGAGATCTGTAACGAATTTTAAGGATAATTCATTCGTCAGAACCAAAAATCTAATCTATGATGTAGGGTGACTATTGTCACATCCCTCTACTCCAAATAAAGGGACGAAGTCATATTCGTAGAAAAATGTTAAATTTGACTTCATCACTCACTTAAATATTGAGGTAACTTTTCAATCCCTAATGAATGAATACAATTGTCTTATAACAAAACATTCAAAAATGCAAGTGAAAAAGGTAGTGGAGAGAGAGAGAGAGAGAGAGAGAGAGAGAGAGAGAGAGAGAGAGAGAGAGAGAGAGAGAGAGAGAGAGAGAGAGAGTTTATGTATGGTACGAACATTTTATTAGTCAGTTAGCCAGTTAGTTCAAGTTAAAAATGCTGGGATAAGTACATCAACGACATTAAACTGGTTCTCAAAAGACGATGTCATGTTAAAATGTTAGATAAACACTGGACCACCTACTTATAAAATACATATGTTCTGATCCAAGAGCTATTTAGGAACACCATGAGCCATCTACGCCCCAGATTCTTGCCAAGAAATAAGGGTTACTGAGTCCCATAATTTTCAGAAACAGCTTACAAAAAAAAAATCTGGCCTTAAAATTTATGTGAAATCCTGGGCCACTGATTGTCCAGTCAATTGAAATTACATCAAAACCTTAAGGTTGTCAATTAAGTTGGCATAAAAACAAAGCTATTGCTCTTTAGCATTATGTTTGGAAATACCGTACTAAGACTTAAGTACTTGTGTAAAATGACCTTTGCCTCTATTCACTGCCCTTACTGTGATATTCGCCTCTTCCATCCGAAAAAAAAAGACGTATCCTGTCGTCATGGAATTTTAGAGAGCACGAGCATGAGATCATCAATAATATAGTTAACGAATCAGAAAATAATTATTTATTTAAATATTTTATTGGGCTTACCAGATTGTGCATTGATTGACATTTTAATTTATACGTAATAGATTGTCATTAAATCGATCTAATTTATGGATGGCATCATTGTGTTACAGGACATCAAGACTATCGGAATTCACTCGGAACCTTATATACTTTTGGACTTATAGGAAGAAATTTTAGGATTATTTGTAATTTAATTCACAATACTGTTGTCTCTTCATGTTCTTTTTATATTGTGACAAGTAAATAACTTTTTCGTTTTTCTTAAGTTTTTGTTTTTATTTATTTGTGTTACACATTTAGGGAACTAGATTCGTAACAACATTCGTGTCATGAATGTGCAATAGGTCGATAATGGGTGTGAGTGTGTGTGTGCATGTGTGTGTGTGTGTGACTTAGATTTTTAATGTAGCTTTAACAATGATTCAGTCATATCGCTATGATGTCTTCAGTGTGACAGTTTATAGTGATGTCTAGCACTGGGGCATCATGCCGCAGACATGTGGCATGATGTCCCATACAGTCACATTATCATGACACCCATTCATAACACTAAGCTCTTAATGATTAGAGTCTATTGAGACAGCTGTTATTACCACTTTTTAAAAGTCTTTGGTATGACTCTACCGGGGTTCGAACCTACAACCTCCCTCATCCGAGTCTGACGCTCTAACCACTAGGCCACCGGAGCGGTTCAAGGTTGAATCTGCTAAAGGTCGATAATGTCATATGTCCTTAAACGATAGTATACAAAGAAATTCAAGCAGGAGACATACACGAGTCAAGCATACAATTGCAGGACGATCGCAACCCATATTCACCGTGCGAGACTGAATTAGTTCACGCAATTTGTTTGCAATTTATCTTCCATGTAATGTATGCAGCCTACTACCCCAAAGCCTACGATATTACAGCTGTAAAGATCCAGTTATAAATTTTCGTTTGTACTTGTAACAAAATCACAAACGGATGTTATTAGTTAAGTCTTATAACTAATTTTGTATTAAAGAGGAACATGTACGTTTAAAAATAAAATGTTGAAAAAGTGAAGAAAAAGTGCATAATCAATTTATAATAGACAAATGAAAGCATGGCCAGTCTAGAAAAGAATAGATGTAGCTATGCAATATTTTACGAAATATATACATGTTCACTTATTAATTATCTTGATTAATGCCTTTTATAAGTGAAAATGTCATAAATGCCCAGAGCAGTTGCTAATCATGCTGTACGTAATGTCACCTAACCATTGCCTACCCCACATGGTTATATACTCATAATTACAGACAAGGATGGAACATTACGGAAGGAATGAAAAGCAGGTGTACAAGACGTCACTCGATTGTCATGCATAATGTAACACTGTGCTATGTAGAGAAACCCACTGGATTTTTATTTATAAATGCAAGATATGCAGACATGGTTATAATCATATTTTGACACCAGAAAGCCACACAGCAGGAGTCGTTGAAGTTTTGATCGCACACTTTAAGAAAGGACACATGAAATAAATTTATATAATGATCTAGTCCAATTATCTGGAGTCAATTTGACTAACCTTGCTTCTTCCGTTTGGAGGATTTCAAAACAAAGTCATGCCTATGAATGACTGACACTGACTAGCTTCTCATGGTAAACAAATTATAGTTAAAAAACAGAGTTTATCCCAAACAATCGGTGTGAAACCTATGATATTTCATAGTTCTTGAAAGCCATTGTAACACAATTGTAACACAATTAGTTATTCTTTAATTAAAGACTAGAGACACTGTTTGATTTAGTATATCAATTTCTACACCGCACAGATCACGTTCAGATTGCAGAACTTTTATTACTGTCAGCTAGTTTTCAAAGCTTAGTGTGTTAATAATATCCCACATTTAATGAACAAGTACATTACTTTTCTATGTTTAATCGTGAATGATACCCGAGTGAATTATAAATTATCAATCCGTTTGTGCCACCGAAATAAGTAAGGTCCTGTTGTCATTTGGTTGAATTATAGTTTGCTAGGGTCGCTAGAAAATTCATCCTAAAAACCTTATATGCCATTGTAATTTTTAATTCCCTTTTAAAAAAAGGGAATATTTTGCAGTCAAGACCATCTATTAGGTTGTGATGTGAGCTTGATTTTTAGCATATAAATATTTGTTTTATTCATATCGCTAAGAGGTCTTCAGTTTATAAGTGATGTCTACCACCTGGGCATCATGCCTCACACAAGTAGCATGATATACCGCCCAGTCACATTACCCTGACACCAGGCCAACCTGTCACTGACCTTTTAATGTTCAGCGCCAAGCGAGGCACTCGTTAGTACCATTTTTAAAGTCTTTGGTATGACTCGTTCCGGATTTGAAGAAACGACCTCCCTCATCAGAGGCGGACGCTATAACCACTAGGCCACCGGAGCAGCCGTCTATTAGGAAGAAATATTAAAAGTCATTAAAAGTTTAAAAATATAGAAAACTCTTGTAACGGACATCAGGAATTAAATAAAAAAAATTCCATGATCAGATTTTAATTACTACATCAACTCATTTAGACTATAGTATACCAACCTTTAAAGCTGTATCTAGTGATATGGTTATTATATGAACCGAAATGTAATAAACAAATAGCTACTTTATGTTATCATATTCAAGGAAATGGAGAAAAAATCATTAAATTTACCTGATTTTATATGACCATTCACAAATAATGCAAACAAATTTATACAAGATCCGCTTTCTTGTTTGATATTATTTAATAAATAACAGATAGTAATTATAGAATAAAGTGAACTGACCACACTAAGTTTAGTCTTTTAAAAACAGTTCCGTACATGTATATATTAACATAATCCGTATAAAAATAAATGCAGTACAATATTCCTTCATTGATTGATATTTTAGTGTGTGATGGTCTACGACCTTTGATGTCGAATCACATTTCACAAGGCACTCAAAATGTCGATCAAGAGTTAAACGTGCTATTTGAGGTGATAAATTTGTTTTGTTATACATTAGTTGCAGCACATGACACAATTATATTTTATTTTAAGATCTACTTTTCTCCGTTATATAAGACACACTTAAAAATTTGGGTCGCCATTCTCTCTCTCTCTCTCTCTCTCTCTCTCTCTCTCTCTCTCTCTCTCTCTCTCTCTCTCTCTCTCTCTCTCTCTCTCTCTCTCTCTCTCTCTCTATATATATATATATATATATATATATATATATATATATATATATATATATATATATATATATATATACATGTGTGTGTATGTGTGTGTGTGTGTGTGTGTTTAGTGCTCCTTAATGTTTGTGAATGGGGGTCGGGGGGCCCAGCGATCTAAGCGATCGCCTTTACAAATTAGCAATATCTCACCGCCATCCTTTTGAATTCGAGTGTAAGTCTCGGCAAAGTCGTACGTTGAAAAACTTGTAAGGGGTTTCCCGCTGGTTGATAAGTATTTCTCTGATTTTTCTGAGTATTGTCTCCACTAGGTGCTCTGGCCACAATGCATATCCTATCAGGTGCTGAATAAATGGCATTATGCCCAAAACCAGTAACAATATTTCTGTGGAGGTATATAGGTGTTCGTGATACATTTTTTTGGGTGAGTATGTTACCATAGTGATCCAACGATAACCTATGTATCTGTTGTTATCGCCCGAAATATAACACCGTCCTGAAAACAAAGAATCTACACGAGGTAATCTCATGCAAATAAAAATATAGGTTAACGAGAAATTCATCAAACTTGTCAGCATGTATTATTAAAACTATTTAAATTGATCTTAAAAATCTACGTTAATAGCTATTGATAGATCCTACGAAATTTACACTCTTTTTATATTAAAATAGAATGTTATAACTTTGCATAATAATTAACTACATTCTGTTTTATTTTTAAAGGATCACTAGTTTACGGTCAGAAATAAATGGCATATATACTTTATATGTAAAGAGTTACGAAAACCATAGATACACGTAACATAAGTGATCATGGCATGAAAATTAGTATAGAGAAGACGAAACTGATGATCAAGAACACAAAGGGCATCAGTACTGACATCAGTGTTCAAGGTACAAAGCTAGAAACAGTCCATAGCAAAAAATATTTAGGGGGAGTTGTAACAGATGAAAGATCAAAGCCTGAAGTACTTTCCAGGATTGCAAAGACAGCAGCAACGCTGACAAAACTGAAGCACATCTGGAGCGACAAGAAAATCGTACTCAGTTCAAAGTTCCGACTGATTCACTCACTGATTATCTCCATATTTCTCCACGCCTGTGAATCATAGACCATAACAGCTGACTTCGAGAAAAGGATACAAGCCACAGAGTTGAGATGATTTCCTAAGATCTTCGGCATCTCGTACAAAGATCGTGTAATCAATGAAGAAATACGGCAAAGGATCAAACAAGCCATTAGGCCTCAAGAAGATGTCCTCTTCTTAGCAAAAAAAAAAACAACAAAAAAACAACAACAATAACAACAAAACAACAAAGAACGTAAACTGCAGTGGTATGTGCATGTCTCACGATCATGAGAACCTGCCAAGACTATCATGCAAGGCACTGTACAAGGAAGAAGAAAGAGACACAGGCAGAGCAAAAGGCGGGAAGACAACATTCGAGAGTGGACGGGCTTGATATTGAGTGACTCAATGAGAAAGACGGAAAATCGAGAGGAATGAAGGAAGCTGATAACTCCGTCTTGTGTAGTGCCCCAACGGTATACCAGACAACGGGACTGATGATGATGATGATGATGATGATGATGATGATGATGATGATGATGATGATGATGATGATGATGATGATGATGATGATGATGATGATGAAGTGGTCTTATGTTTAAGGAAGTTTACCTTCCTAGAGATTTTTACAGTCTTTTGACATTGTAACTAATGTAGTTGTCAGTCTAAATGTAGTCGAGAATGCTTTGATGATAAATATACGAATGGGTCAAATCGCTACATTTTGGTGCTCTATTTATCGCCTTTATATGATTTTTATCCTATGTACGTGAATTAGCTCTAGAGCAGTCTATCATATATGTATTCAAACCTCCTGCAATAATGACATGTCCATCTTCTAAAAAATACTTTTACATATCATTAAGTATATCTCACTTCATGGCGTGTAATCTCGTACCCGAATAGCATATAGATATACACTATGTATATCAGTTAGCGTAACAAACCATCAATTCTTGCACCTTTATTTAAATCATGTATGTTTCACATCGGTGCACTTTTGAATTTCGTTTTAATTTTTTTTTAAACAAAAACATAGTTTAGATACCGGATTTGCAACATTTGATGAGCGAGAATGGATTGCTAGCCTTCCCGCAATTATGTATGTAATTCTCAAACGGTTTTTTGAAGAAGACATTTGTACTTATTAATGAATACAATAAAGTCAAAAGTAGTTATGATACAGTCGATTTTAAAGGCAGATAAACTGATGGCGACCATTCCATTAAAAAATTTTAGTCATTTATATACTTACTTTACTTAACAAATGACTTAAAACTGATATTGTAAACTTTCTTAGTATCAAAGGGCACATGATTATGTGGCTGTCATTATCAAGTTTTCATCACTCTTTATAATTACCTGAGGAATTCTTATGTTTAACCGATTGCGGAAATATTTTGATTCATGTATCTCACTATTTTATTTCATTTTTGACGATATAATAACTAGAGACTGTATCATATTTGTGAAGCTAACGACGCTAAAATTGATACCGTTTTCGATTTCACTTATTTTATCCCGTAAAATAGTTTGCAGAAGTGAATTGATAATCTCCTTGATCATATACGATTTCACTCTCGTCTAGACCAGTTGTCTACTGGTATCATTCATTTTCAGAATGATATAAAACTCAATCTCATAAATTATTGAAAAAGTTATTTTACTCCAGTTAAACAAATTGTTGTCAATCTGAGATAATATCTGAGTAGAACACAAAACACGTCTGCACAGTTACTGTTACGACAGGAGTAGACGAAATAGGAATTTAAAATGGGATTAGTTTTGATAGCTCATTTCACTCCCTATTAGCACAATATTTCACAACATACCCACACTTGACCGATCAAATACTCCTTCTAATAAATACCTGTTCACATGACCTATCACATCCAATAACAATTGATTTCATTTTTGAAAGATATTATTTGACACGTTTGCAAATAATTTTTATATGTAACTATCAAGACGTACGAAGGCACCTATTTATAACTCCCACGCAAATATTTCGTTCTTTAATACACTTAAGCAGATCATACTCACGTATGAAGGTAATCAGTGGCAATTTAAGCCATGAATAAAAATGACTAATATTAGATACAGTCATGTACCAGAAATTACATAAAATACCAGAAGTTACATAAAATAAAGATATGCATAGAACAGCCACTAGATATCAAACCTTTCATGAGTACAAACGAGTCTTGGAATGGAGAAGAGAGAGCACAAGCACGCATTCAACAATTGTATAAGTAATGGGAAAACAATAGCCGTTACACTGACCTATTCCTGGTATCAAAAACGAAACCTGTAGAAGTGATAAGTAAATGTGTTACAACTATATGAATTCAATCCTATCAATTGATATCTTATTTAATTTATTCCTAATCTGCAAAACTGCAGCAAAAGCAAACAAAAAAAAGAAAAGAAAAAAGTCACCATGCCATCAGTCAACCTATCGTATTTTTGTAACTACCACTCTTGTAGTGCAACGTGCAGGATAGTTCTATGTTGTGGATGTATCGGCTGGATGTATCGGTTCTATGTTGTGGATGTATCAGTTCTATGCTGTGGATGTATCAGCTGTACTTTACCTTTGCTAATGTTCATGTACAAAATCAAATGAGCTGATCTATTCTGGCTGAGCTTCTGTAATCTGTGTCACTAGCCTTGATATTGGACGTCTAAGGACATGTATGGAAACGCAAAACCGAGATTGCAGGTTACAGTTTAAAGAGATTAACATTTTCCTATGTAGTGAGTAGACTTACACATACTTTTGCAGTTCACCATTTAGAGCAATGATAAATCCATATACATACATTGGATTTTTTTAATGTTCATTTAGGTACTTAGATTATGAAATATTTGTCACGTGGGTCTTATATTATTGTAGCATTATAACACTGTCCTAATCATGTATATTGACCGCCATTGTGATGCCACGAGTTTCAAAACATGGAATATGAAGTAATCATACAGATATCGAATATTAGGTTAGTATTACAGTTCAAACTTTATCTTTCGACGAATATTTAAAATGTTCTATCTAAGCAGACATCCAGACATTATGAGAGAGATAGGGACGGTCACAAGATACAAGTTTTACAAGAAGAATAGTGGGAAGCAAACAATCCTAATATTTATCACTGATTTGTAACAACCAATCAATGCAACTGTTGTTTCCATTTTATTTGTCTGTACGCGCCTCCGTTCTTTAGCTATGATAGGCTATCGGCCTTCGAGTACCCTCCGTTTGGCATCCGAAATTTATTAAAGGCTTGTATTTCTTTATGTGTCCCAAATATGTTTGTGCTAATTTCGATTAAAAAAAAATAAAATTTAATTTTTATATAGAAATCTATATAATTGTTCTGCTGCTCAGGTCTCTCTCTCTCTCTCTCTCTCTCTCTCTCTCTCTCTCTCTCTCTCTCTCTCTCTCTCTCTCTCTCTCTCTCTCTCTCTCTCTCATATATATATATATATATATATATATATATATATATATATATATATATATATATATATATATATATATATATATATATATATATATATATATATATATATATAAGTTGTTTTTCAACAAAGAATATAAAATAGTCAACATATTAAGGAGAAAGTAAAGTATTAAATAATTAAAAAGAAAAAGAAACATCTGTTATTCTTTGTTGTTCCCGGCTGTTTTGCATGGTCTGCGTTGATAATATTAATGAGTGTATAGTATTGTTAGCTTATAGCTTCTTTCGTAATTAAACGTAGGAAAACAAACAGCATGCAAAACCTAAACTCCACGGATCGAACCCGAGATTATAACATATAAGGCAAATTTGTAACAGCTGCATGACGTCATTGATTTGATAAGAATTTTAACTAAAATGCGAATCGGTCGCAGACGACTAAAAAGTCATACTGTCATCGGTTGTCTTTTGGTCTATTGCCTCTTTTAATTTATGAATAAAGCCTGCCAGGGTCGCTTTGTGTAAGTCATGTGCAACTGCTTGCAGAGCACTGGCCGGATTAAACGACCTTAAAATAAAATACCTTAAAACTCTCACCCAATGATACAAATAATAGGGTCAACCAGATGGATTCACCTGCCTGATTTATGGTTTTCAAAGCATCTGCTGTACCTTCCATATGACGTGAGCATGCATGTTTTTTAAATGAGATGTATATACTACTGTAATCTGCGTTACTGAACTTGATATAGGACGTTCAGGCACATGTTTGTAACCGGAAGAGAGGGGTGTGACAGAAGCAAGGTGATTGACTAATAGGTACGATAGTCCTGTGCTTAAAGGTGGAATATTATAAACTGTTCTGGTTTCACCCTTTGATATAAACTAATAAATTTAGATTACTGATATAATGTTAAATTCGTGACGCTTCAAATGTTTCGCAGTTAGAGAACCTATTATGTCCTGTGGACACGTAAGTATCTATATTATAGCTTGTATTAATTGGTAATATTTACTGTTGAATTTTTTTTTAGTTTTGTGGATAAAAGCACAATGCTTGTGAATAAGTTATCGTTATGTGCTGGAGGACAGTAACTTTCACGATTTTAAATCTTTGTGTAGGCGAAATCAATCATGCAAACAACCTAGAGATATACAAATGTTACGACATACGTTTTTAAAATATTTATGTCAGCTGAAAATTCAAGTTTCAAAAAAAAATCTTTAGGTGGCAAATAATCTAACTTGCACAATGTACTATTTTAAGGTAAACGTGCAAACATTTCAATTATCGATTATACTACTACATTGTGCACGAAATTACCGACGAGTTGCGAGATTTCAATCTGCTTGTTGGCGTTGCGTATGTGCAAAATACACTGGGCTACTACAATAAGGAATGTTGATTGAAACAATACCGAGACTCTCGTTGTTCTAAGTCACAGTTGAATAAATATTTAAAACTTCATTAACTTTAGCACCGTCTAAAAAGGTCATATATTTCTCTTACACAAAGGTAAATGTACTTTGTGAGAGAAGATTTTCAGTAGGGTGTAAATCTTTACAAGACGTCCAGTATGGGCAATACAATTTAGGGTGTAAATTTTTACAAGACGTCCATTATGGGCAATACAATTTAGGGTGTAAATTTTTACAAGACGTCCATTATGGGCAATACAATCTTGCTGCTACTTATTTACTTTCAGTTTGTAAATCACTCACGTTTTTCAAAAATTAGACATAATTGTCAATGACTTTATCATTTTCTCTCCATGATTGTTCAATATGTAGTAATTTGGTTTTATAACGTACAACAGCTAAACACAATGTAACGCTCATTCTCTCTGAGATTTCAAAGCTTTGCTATATTTGGGATATTATTATATTATTATCTTTTACCTAATATTATATTAGTTTGCATACATAATCAGCACTGCATTAATACATTAATACAGTAACTAGGTTTTTTCTTAGTTTATATATATATTACAAAAGTAATTTTATGTTGTTTAAGTAGATTTATTTTAGGTACAGAAATTTAAAACGAAATGAAAATTGAAACTATCTCATCAATAATTTATTTTTTTCACCTGAATCGGGTACAATATAATGAGGACACCCGTAATAAGCGCTTACACGATGCTTACAGTTTTGGGTTGAAATAAAGATTTTTGACTTGCTGTTTTGTGAGAATAAAAGATCGTTTCAATTTCATAATAGTTACGAACTGTAAATAATATCTGATAATTTTTTATGCTTGTTTTATAGCTAAAAATTATTTAAACCAATGATTTACACCTCGCTTTGTTTAACAAAATGACAACATTATCAAACGGATAGAAAAGTGAAAGATGAAGGGAATGGACGATACCAATCTAGCTAACCCTATTTAATAAACGCTTCTCATATACATGAGCTTAGGGTATGTCTTTTTATTTTGCTCTGATTCGATTCAATTAATAATAATTTAATCTATGGAAATTATCATTATAAATACATTTTGACTTTGAAAGACTTTCTGTTAATGAACAGTTCTGACCTTCGTTAAAAATTTTATAATTGGCTTTAATTTATCTTAATTGTGTTCTCCGAGTCTAATTATCAGTCATAACTATCAATTCGTTTATCAGTCATGTGAATCCTTTGACTGATAGATTAATATAAACGCCATGACTTTACTGTCCGTTAAAATACGCACAGAAACAATGCTTATAAGACATGGCTGGTTGTCATTCGGATGATCAGCACTGTCTCCGCGTATTACGCGGATGGAACTGCAGACGACTCAGACAAATAACCAACGTATAATCTGCCAGCCGATCTGGGTCATGCAGTTTTTAGGGAGTTTCAGTAGAACGAACAACATTGAATCTGATTTTGAGGTCCCCTCTATGACAACAGATAGGGGTCTATGCCGCTTGCAGTTAAATATGATACATAAGAGTGTGTATGTGATTTAGATTTTTAACGTAGCGTTAAAAAATTTTCAGTCATATTGCTACGTTGTCTGCAGTGTAGCACTTTATATTGATGTCTAGTACAGGGGCGTCACATCACGCCATCGACATGTAACATGATGTCACACCCAGCCATACTATCCTGATACCAGGCCGACCAGTCCTAACACTAGCCTCTTAATTCGAGGCAGCTGTTAGAACCGTATTTATGTCTTTGGCATGGGTGTTTGAAGCCAAGACATCCTGAATCCGAAGCGGACGCTCTAACCATGGAAGCGGTCAAGAGAGTATGTACTGCATATATTTAATGGGTAAGTGTATGTTTGTATGTGTGTAGGTGTATGTGTGTGTGCGTGCGGCAAATCTAGCACTGGGATGAATAAATGTGATATATATATCCCTAAAACACAGTTTAATAACTCAGTAAATGATGCAAAAGATCTTTTAGAACATTTATAAACCTCAGTACAAGTAGTTTATAATAAATGTGAATTTTCCTCCATTATTTTATGGTTTCGAATTGAATGTTTTTAAAGTGTGAATGCAACTGGATACGAATAAAATCTATATGATGTCCATTTAATTCACTACAATCTCTACAAGATTGTTGTTGTTGTTGTTATAGGGTTTAACGCCAGCACAAGATAGGCTATACATGGCGGCCAGTATAAGTGGTGGAGGAAGAACCGGGAAAAACCCGAGAAAGAACCACTGACCCACGAGAAACTACCGGCAAGCTTTCTCACATACCCACAATGGCCAGACAGAGGTGAGATGGCAATGATCTGTAACGGTGTGTGTTTTAGACCACACGGTCACTAGGGTTCGTCTATACAAGGCAAATAAATACTTACTAAGTTTGGAAAGAATCTGTTGGGTCTAATTATCGGAGAATATGAGGCTTAAAATGATTGACTTGAATCTACATTGGCACCAAGATACATTGCCACCAAGCTACATTGACAGGAATCTACATTGAGACCAAGCTACATTGAGACCAATCTACATTGACACCAAGCAACATTGACCCAAAGCTACATTGACACCAATCTACATTGACCCAAAGCTACATTGACACCAATCTACATTGACACCAAGTAACATTGACACCAATCTACATTGACACCAAGCAACATTGACCCAAAGCTACATTGACACCAATCTACATTGACACCAAGCTACTTTTACAGTACTTCTGAGTAGTATTATTATTTAAAAGTGTTTTCAGTTTTTACACATGATGATCATTTTGGTCACTGGGAAAGGAACATCACATAGTTGTCTTTTTTAGAAAACACTACTACAATCACACTACACTAAAGGGAGATACATGCAAGCTATCAGAGTTTATTTATATCAAAACTTGAGCAACTATGTTAAGATGGACGTCATAGATGGTTTTCCTATAACACACTAGTTTGTGCAAGTTAAGTTACAAAAAAAATCAGTTATTGCAATATGTTTATGGACTAAGAAAAAGTTCACATTAGGTTTGGAAGAACCATACAAAATATCTCGGCTTTCTAAAGCTTTTGTGTTCCAGCAAAAGTGGGTCTTATCAGATAATCGAACACTAATTTAATTTTTGAACTCTGTTAACGAACAATTCTCGAAAAACGCCATCTATGCTGAGTAGGCAGAAATCGGTAAGGCATACCCCCTCCCAGATTTTTGTTTTTAATTTTAACTCTCTCGTGGTTTACGAGAATGTTAAAATAATAAATGTCCATAAGAAGCTATTTTGAATTATTAATATTACATTATCTGTCTGTAAACACAGTTAAAGAAACACAAACCTTGTGCATACCTTAGCAGTAGATGGATTAGTTGATATTACATAAAAAATGACACATAATTAAGTGGTATTAAATTTAGCACATTTAGAGCTATGCTGCAAATATTAATGACTTTAAATTGAAGAAAATATGGTGTGTTCGGTATCAAGAGACCGTGTGTATTCATTTACATGTCGACATGGAGTATAATAATTTCAGAATTATATATGCTACAAAGATAGAAGAACAGTATAATTTTAAATAAAGAAGAATATACTGAAATGCTTTATAAATTGTATTAATTTTCGTGTCATTTAATGATAATAATATTCAAATCAACTTCATCAATCTGACATTCAAGTCAACTTCATCAACCCTGACATCCAGATCAATTTTTTCTACCCTGATTTTCAATTCAACTTCATCAACCCTGATATCCAGATCAACTGCATCAAAAAAGACATTCAAATCAACTTGGTCAACCCTGACATCCTCATCAACTTCATCAACCGTGACATTCAAATCAACTTGGTCAACCCTGATATCCTCATCAACTTCATCAACCCTGACATTCAGATCAACTTGCTCAACCCAGACATCCTCATCAACTTCATCAACCTGACATTCAAATCAACTTCATCAACCCTGACATTAAAATCAACTTCATCAAGACTAACATTCAAATCAACTAGATCAACCCTGACATTTAAATCAACTTCATCAAGCCTGACATTCAAATCAATAAGATCAACTCTGACATTCATATCAACTAGATCAACCCTGACATTCAAATCAACTTCATCAACCCTGACATTCAAATCAACTTCATCAACCCTGACATTCAAATCAACTAGATCAACCCTGACATTTAAATCAACTAGATCAACCCTGACATTCAAATCAACTTCATCAACCCTGACATTCAAATCAACTTCATCAACGGTAACATCATGGTGGTTACCACATCATGATATAATGTGCTAATAAAGCTGCATAATTAATACGATCATACACACTCAGATATATTCGAAGACATTTATATTTCAAGTGATGATATCGTAATTTGCGACACGGTTAGTCTACATAGGTCAAACATTTAAGAAAGATCATGTTATTGGTCGAAATTAGTAGACTTCACCTATAAATAAATTGAAATGTGTAAGCAAATGTGGAAGTCTAAATTGTGGACAATGTACTTGTATGGATGATGATGATGATGATGATGATGATGATGATGATGATGATGATGATGATGATGATGATGATGATGATGATGTGTCCATATGTTATACATACTATATATTACAGTTATTATACATCATATATATATATATATATATATATATATATATATATATATATATATATATATATATATATATATATATATATATATATATATATATAATAAAGCATGGCAATGACGATAATGAATGCATTTGAGGGCATTAAATTGTATGGTAATGACGATAATGAATGCATTTGAGTCTACTAAATTGTATACCTTGATCCTCTGGCCCAATGACCAATACAAAATCCACATAGTTAACAAAATATAGCATCATTAATTTATCTGAGAAAGGTTGGTGTAGCTTTTTGAGATATATTGGTATTTTTGTCTGTTGCTAATATTGATTAAATGACACAACCTGTGTGTAACAGTGTCAGAAACCATGCAAATCACCCAAAAAAGTATCACAGCCTTTGCAAAGTTGGTCTTTGTACTATCTCCCGTGTTCAGCATGACAAAATTTTTCTTCAGTAAACCTGATCCCAGAATCGTCTAGACTTTTTCCAAGAATAAATTGCATCGTTTTTAAGTTTCTTAAAGCAATGCGAAATGCATTTAACATCTGTTCAAAATGCAGCTCAAAGCTTATTGTGCCAGTTGGATATACATGCAAACAAACATACATACATACATTTCCATTAATGAATGTATACCTACAAACATACATTCGAAACGTACGTACATACATACATACATACATACATACATACATACATACATACATACATACATACATACATACATACATACATACATACATACATACATACATACATACATACATACATACATACATACATACATACATACATACATACATACATACATACATACATACATACATACATACATACATACATACCTACATTCTCATTCACACGAAAAGCAATATAGAAGATAAACAGTTCAACATCAGTAGATAGATAGATAGATAGATAGATAGATAGATAGATAGATAGATAGATAGATAGATAGATAGATAGATAGATAGATAGATAGATAGATAGACAGACAGACAGACAGACAGACAGACAGAAAGAAAGACCGACAGACAGACAGAGAGACAGACAGACAGACAGACAGACAGCATTCCTGTATCTGTATCGTACTCCCGTAACAACATAATACAATACTATGTGGCTAGAGAACGACATGAATCTAGTGACCAACACAGCAAAATTAAGCATATCAAAGAAAACAAAGTCAGTCAGACATGAAGTATATAGTGACAATTATATAAAAGCTTGTCTTTAAAGGCATGCCGTGGATATTGAAGAATTCATGCTAGTAGTTTCCTGTGGGGAGATAGTTCTTCCCGGATTCCTCCTCCGAAAAATATATTGGCCTGTATGACTAGCCTATCACGCTATGAAAAAATGGAGTTTCATCCATGACAGCAATAATAATAATAATAATAATAATAATAATAATAATAATAATAATAATAATAATAATAATAATAATAATAATAATAATAATAATAATTGCTTACTTGTAAGCCTAATGGTATATAGATTCACGTGTGTAGTGTTTTGAAAGAAATAATTGACAGTTCAAGTGAGTAATGATAAAAAAAATATAATTTGTTATTTGGACAAAAGAAGCAAATAATGCTTTTGATACATTTTATGAGTACAGACATATTGACATAAGGAACAAATACATTCATAAGGATAATAGCTGAGTGTCATAGTGTGTGTGTATATATATATATATATATATATATATATATATATATATATATATATATATATATATATATATATATATATATATATATATATATATATATATATATATATATATATATATATATATATGAGGTAGATTTTAATGAAGATGAAAAGGTAAAGGACTTCATTTGGATATTTTGATTCGTAGGAATCTGTATAAGTCGCATGACAGTTCACTAATTGCTTCCATTGAACAATTCTCGCATGTTTAACATAATAAGCTGCTAAATATAAAAATTAGGAAATAAATTGCTTTCTGTATATTTAAAGGAGTACACTTAAATAAGTAAATTCAGTTTTATGCAGCATTTATTTCATCAATATCTGTACAACATGTATTGTAAGAAACACAGGGAATAGCTTTTCTGTTTTGAATTCGTTGGTCATTTTTATAAATTTCATATTTCCTTTATGTAATGAAATTGTCCACAAATCTTCCATTTCCAGGAAACATTGTTATGTGATTTATTGTATTTAACCTATTCTAAAAGTGTATCAATACATAAATATGGACGTTTCTTTTATTATCCTATACTAACCAAATATTAGGACTTTTACACACTGCAGTGTGAAATCTATTTAAACTTGAAATGGAGTTAAATCCTAAATAAAACACTGTCGACTGGATACTTCTAAATCATGTATAATTTTATCTGTGAAATTATTCGGTTGTAAGACCATCACCACTTCCACCCGATATACTTCACTATTATCAATTGTTCTCGTTACGAATTTATATAGTATTCTAAACAAAGAAAAACATGTACATGTCTACTGATGTACAACTCAAACAAACAAAATCTAGATGATCCATTGTTAAACTGTACACAGGATCTAATGTTATCGTCTATATTTATGATATTGTTTAAACATTTTCAAACGAAATAGATATACATAATTTTATTACACGCTTTATATGTGCAGTCCAAGAAAAAAAAACACCAAGATTTTATTCATGTTAAGCCACTTTACAATTTTATCAAAATGCTGCACAAACTAGCACACACACACACACAAACACGCGCGCGCGCGCGCGCGCGTATCAAATCGGGGACTTTTCTCAAACATTTGAGCCCCGTTACCGGCCAGTATAATTTGGATGGATTACCTGGATTCACTCCATTGGTTTCGTATCAAGTGCTCCATAAATCTGGAATTACTCAATTATCAAGAGATCTAGTAACGGGATAACCATATGTTAATGTGTAAATACATGGTACACATTGCATTTCGGGTGTACAGTTACAGAACATATTTTACATTAATTCTTGCACTTGGTTTTATCATTGTTAAATATTCGTTTTTTAATGAAATTTGATATTATTCAATTGGTTGATAATTTACACGGTTCAAATAATCAAAGATTTGTTTTCTTGTTCAACAAAAACACATTTAGTTTAGTCATCACACATTGCTGGGACGCTTATTTTTCTGATGATACTTATTTTATTTCAGATATGCTTTTATACTGAACGATATATTTATTATCTGATTGCGTCCCGAACAGTTGGGGTCAAATCCCTTTTCTAACTCCATTGTTATTTGACTGACCAGTTTTCCAAGCTTAACCTTATCATTGATGTAGAACAAATGTTTTGTTATTACTGAATTTTACTTATAAAATAAATCTCAATTTCAAACTATCAAAATTATTAATTAAAGTTACACCAATACAATTGTTGGAATTGATTCTTTACACACAAAACCAATATTATCAGTGAAATGTAGATATAGCGTTGTCAGTTCTATTTACACAATCTCACATATCTTTTCCCCCAGGTATTACAAAATGTCAAGTCCAACAGTCTCAACTGGGTATTTACCACCGAATGGTTCAAAGGAAAAGAACTTTTCTACAATTTCAAGCATCAGACTAGACAATGATGCAATGGCGGAGTCATTGAAACATAAACAAAAAGAGGACAATGAAGTCGAACTGAACACAAGGAATTGCTTTACCAGTTTACTCAGTTTCTCCATCGTCTTTGGAACCGGTTCTTTGTTGTCCCACACTGTCAGCACCTACCTGTCATCCCAAATTACAACGATTGAAAAGGTCTTTGGGTTGAGCAGCTCAAAAAGTGGCATGCTTCTGAGTGCAAACGATGTGGGCTTTTTGACGACAGTGTTGTTTGCTTCTCATTTTCTGCATAGGTAAAAATGTTTTAGAAGATCTAAAACTATTACTAGAAGCACACTTCAACTGTCATACAAAATTATTATCTCTTAAAAAAAATGTTGTAAAATAATTATACAATCATCGTAAGACTATATATATATATATATATATATATATATATATATATATATATATATATATATATATATATATATATATATATATATATATATATATATATATATATTAGTTTGGTTGCTTTTAAAAGCAGTATTGTTTTGGGTGTATTATGCTGGGGTTAGGGTGATTAAGTGGGGCGTATTCCGGCTTTCACAGTGCACATCGAGACAGCCAAACTGGGGTGGTCTGGATGGGAATCAAACCTACATAACTACGGATAGTAGTATAACACTTTTCCAACAGAGCTACCACAGCTACTCTTCTTAAATACATCGATCGTAAGTCTTCTTTAAGTTTCGCTTATAGAAACTTTACATATGGTTCAATTAACTATTATTTATAAGCATGGCTGAATGAACTATGTGTGTTTTGTTATTGATTAAAGTATAGACAGAAAGCCAAAACAAAGATAATTAATACATTCAAACAATTTTCTGGCATCATCCGGTTATGATTTCACAAAATTATGTCATATTTAGGGTCAGACTGATATTTTACAGAATATTCCTTTAAAAGAGTTTATTTATTTGGTTTCCTTTTTCAATCAGAGATAAAGAAAACAGAACGGACAAAGATATAAGAAATCTATGTAAATTACACGCAAACACGTTATTTTAGTTAGAGAGAAGCGGATTTCCTGAAATATATTAAAATTCTCTCAGATGCAAGAGAAACATGCGAAACAAACCGAACGTACTACGATTTGTCTGCAATGATTTGAGGCTTGTTCAATGTTTAGAGAAAATTTGATTTTGTTCCTTGAAGTTTCATACACCTCTGGTCAACTTGGCACGCCTACCCCAGTAAACAAAACACACTTGATGCACTGGAAATGTGGTAATTATATCTATGTATAAACTTGTGTAGTGGGTGCCAATAGAAATTTCGAGAAAGATACTAGAAAGCAACCATTTTGTCATTTTAGGTATCATATTCCCAGAATTCTGGCTGCTTCTATCTTGGTTGTCGGGATATTTGCTATAGTTGTCGCACTACCGAAGCTTTTCCTTGCGGATGCACCAGCTGAGGATCAGCCTGAGACGTTGAACTCAACTCATAATTCGACAGCGAACCTATGCGTACTTTACAACATAAGTGAATATTCGACACGTTCTGGTTCCACGTGTACACCAGAGGCCAAAAAAGACGCTGATGCGCCTGGGTCTTCTGGCAGTAACATATGGTTTCTCGTCCTCATGGGTTTCGCACTGATAATCGTAGGGGCAGCAAAAGCACCAAGACAAGCTTTGCAGACGATTTACGTGGACAACAATACTGAAAGATCTAAAGCTGGCTTTTACATCGGTTTGTATTGCATAGTAATCGTCAATTTCCCACGTTTGACAAAGTATTGTAGACATCTATTTCCAACGTCTAGCATGGTATAGTAGGCATTTACTTACATCATCTGGCTTTGTATAGTTGACATATTTTCAAAGTCTGGCAAAGGATTGACGGCATTTATTTCCAACATTTGGAATAGTACAGTAGGCGCCTGTTTCCAACTTGTGGCATAGTGCTACAGGCATCTATTTCTTATTCCTGGCATATTATACGTTGGCATATATCGCCAACTTCTGACATAGTATAGTAGACACCTAGTTCTAACGTTAGAAGCAGTACAGTAGGCATCCTCTAGGATAGCATAGTATAAACATATTTCCTACGTCTGGCATAGTATATTTCTAGCGTATATCATGGTATAGTAGGCATCTATTTCCAGCGTTTAAAATAGTGTAGTAGGTACTTATTTCCAAAGTCTGGCATGGTATAGTATACATCTACTTCGAACATTAGACATTAGTAAGCAACATATGACATAGTATAGTTGATATATTTCCAACCTCTGGAACTGTATGGTAGGCATTCATTTCTCATTTATCCTATCATATTCATATGTATGTATTCTCACGAAAACGGGTGGATGTAATCTCTGGTTCGTACAACAAATTTTACCGGATTGAAGAGACGATGCCATTAAGGTTATCAAGCAATGATGAACATTATTTTAGCTAAGGAAATGTCCACAATGTGGATTTGTGGAGTTCTTGGAAAATTCTTTTTTTGATCAGCATACTATGTACGTGATTCGTATAATAACAGTGAAAGTGGGAAATACAAAATGCGGTGGAACAAAGCTTTTACTGTATGTTATAATGGCAAATAACGAGTCTCAGAATTGAACACCTCCAACATCAACATTAAGCAATTATTTTATCGTTGTTTACTCAACCCAGACAATCGTGTATGAAGACAGAAATATCCGCGATGGAATGAGAGGGTATTATGCACCAACTTAACGGTATAATAGATAGTGTAAATAGTGTTTACATGGTTCGAAAAAGTGTACGTACACAATAAACACACACACAGCAATATATATATATATATATATATATATATATATATATATATATATATATATATATATATATATATATATATATATATATATATATATATCTCTATATATATTGCTGTGTGTGTGTGTTTGTTATGTTTTTCACAGGTATATTGTCAACGTTTGGCATCTTCGGTCCATTTTCTGCACTGGTCCTTGGTGGACTCTTCAACAAAATACATACCGACTTGAAAGGTTAAATCAATCTCTCTCTCTCTCTCTCTCTCTCTCTCTCTCTCTCTCTCTCTCTCTCTCTCTCTCTCTCTCTCTCAGTATGAGATTCATAAATTATTTAACATGTACAATACAACAGTGTTTTATTTAAAACAAATGGCTGTGGTAGAATTATGTAATACATTTTAACAGACATTTATGCTTCAGTACCATGCTTTTTGCTTTTTAATATTCTTTCAAATTTCTTTGTGGGATCGTGTATTTTTGCATAGTTCTTTTTGTCTTTTGTAACATTATTTTAGAAACGTTTATTGAATGACTAATTAATGATTGAATTGGGACACTTCAGTCCTTTACATTCAAATGTACTTTGTAAGTTTCTTGGGTTTTAAGACCAATCCAGCTACAAGAACCATATTTCCCCATTTGCCATTTGCACTAAACGGTCGGCTGATTGTTGGCTACTGAGAGCTCAAATTATGCCGATTCTTTATGCTAGGGCAGATATTTGTCTGAAGTTTGAATTGGACTGGTTTTATAAGCAAGCACAAACTGTATATCTTGTATAAAATCATGCTTTTTGTTAATCCTTAACTTGTGTACTTCAGTTTATAATTATGCACACAAGCAACGTATTAGAAAAAGCTGATCGTCTCTGATAATTTGTTAAAATATACTTTTACATTATCTTTAATCCATATATAATAAATATGCTTAATAGACTATTATCAATTGTGATAAATGTTATATGATTAATACGAAAAATATGAAACAAAATCATCTTTAGTTTCCAAAGCTTACAGTTATCAATCACCGCTTCGTAACCGAATGAGATGACTACTCCGTCATATTTGTAGTTATATTGTTACGTATCGGCTCGTTAAATGTAACACAAAGAAAGAGTGAAGACATCAAGCTTTATAAAATTTAACCAATATAATTTATTTTTCTAGAAAACATGAAAAATTGTAAATATGTAAAACAAAACTTACAATTTACGGAAACGATCCAAAGGCTAACAGAAAATCCAGAATTTACAGAGCAAAGCACAATTTCTATTGTTCCGTTTCAATTTAGAATATTTTCGGAAAATGTCTTTGTCCAAATCATTAATGTTGTTCTCCAGGAAAACAATTATTCAGAAAAATAAGCAAAATTTGCTCCTCTAACAAAATACATGTTGTTCTACGTAGACATACGAACAGACATCTTCCTCTAGCACAAAAAGTATCTTTTTAAGGTAATATGAGTTGTGTAAATAAGATGTTACAATAAACTCCGACTCTGACTGTGAATAACTCTGAACGTCTTACAAAATACCTCAACATATAAACGAAGCTAATACGTCGTTTAAATTGCACACGCATGGAGAACACGTTCGATTTCACAATACACATGGACTTTAGGAAAGCCTGACCAAGTATCAGCCAATCGTTTTCATATCTATTCCTGAATGTTTACTTGTAATGAATTTGCCATCATTCACAGCACATGCTCACGAGACACATTTACGACTCAAGTAAACACGATGTTTTTAACAACATATTAGACTGATGTTAATATATTCTTATTAAAAATTACATTTAATGAAATAAAAATGAAATAAAATGATTTATAAAAATTCATTTCTTAACAAACACACTTAAACTACAAGGTTGTAACATACGTAGATGAATTTTATTTGATAAACATAGTATGCTTCAAACTGTCAAACACATATAAACCTCCATTCACTTTTGAGTCAAGGTACTTTTGACATAAATAAGAATATAAAAGTATATAGTTACGTATGTTGATTGACTGATCAACACGTTGAATGAATGAACGAATGAATGAATGAATGAATGAATGAATGAATGAATGAATGAATGAATGAATGAATGAATGAATGAATGAATGAATGAATGAATAATTGATTAATTGATTGATTGATCAGTTGGTCAATTTATTTATTTATTTATTTATTTGTTTATTGTAGAAACTTCCCTGACACCAACCGATCCTCGCTGGATAGGTGCCTGGTGGCTTGGTTTCCTGGTGTTTGGTGGCGGCTGTATATTAAGCTCGCTTGTCCTTTTCTGCTTTCCCCGGGGGAGGGCATTGCCTTCCGAGCGGAACGAGAAAGATCCAGAAAAACAGAACGCAACTTTCTTTAAAAATCTAAAAGGTTTTGATCTTATAAAACCCTATTGATCTTATATGAGCTACATATCTATTGGCAACCGACACACACAATTGAAGACTAGGACCCTTAGTGTTTTGGAATTTAAATTTGGTACGAATTGTAAGGTTTCGTTAATCAAAGAGAATATTGTTATTTTTTAGCTTTTCAGTATGAAACTTAGTGCAATAAGGACAATTCACTGCGCCCGCATATGTAAATAATAATACTAATAATAATAATAATAATAATAATAATAATAATAATAATAATAATAATAATAATAATAATAATAATAATAATAATAATATTAATAATCCGTGTTTTTCTTTCCCTAATGGACAGTTATAGCCATTCTTTAAGGAAGGCGGCTTATTAGATACAGCAAGACAATATTGAACTGACAAAGCAATATTCCACTTGAAATGACAAAGCAAACATTTATAGACATAAAGTGAAAGGTAGTCTTCCTTTGAAGTTATATATATATATATATATATATATATATATATATATATATATATATATATATATATATATATATATATATATATATATATATATATATATATATATATATATATATATATATATATTCCATTATAAAACGCAACGGTCTTTATTATTCAGAACAATGAATATATTGCCGTTTTAACTAATATTTCCTGGCATCAAGGAAATTTTCATATCAAATTACAGCCTGATTACGCAAATCCTATATACGTTGAATTAAAATCGCCATGTTCAAGAGCTTTGTCTTTATAATTTTATGTGTCTCATATATGACATGTGCTTTTGGAGTTAAAAATGTCTCTTCCCTTCATCTTTGAATTCCGTCGGTCTTGCTTCTTCGCTTTGTCTATGCTATTATTCCGTTTTGACGAGTCGCTGTTCCCTTCCAAAGACCTTGTCTTTACAGACGACAACAACGTGCCTGACTGAGATAGTATTGAATCATCTTTTTCAACCAGTGCACTGTTAAAATACAATGTACTTAATTACCCTGTTAAGATAGTATATAGCGTTTATTTAACGAAATTACTCAATGATATCAATGTTGAATAATAATCTACATTATGACATTTGTTCCCAAAATCTGACCAATTTTCTGGGCTGAGAGCTATCTTCCTAACACAGGTTCTACATAATCAACAAAATGCTAACTAAAAGAAAACAAAGCTATAAACCGAGTCAATAACGCAAACATCACACACCCTAGATTTTTTAGAATATATCTTTAACACTTCCTTTTACGTATGATTTTAATTTGTATTAAAATTCATTTTTAGCTTTTATATTTATTTATTTATTTATTTATTCATTTACTCATTTATTTATTTATTTATTTATTTATTTATTTATTTATTTATTTATTTATTTATTTATTTATTTATTTATTTATTTATTTATTTAAGGTCTCATATTAAACATTCTGTCATTTTGATTAATCGTATGAGTTTTCCTTCGCCACGTATCTACACTATTCGACATAGTATTATATCAGACAGGGACGTAATATTGTGCTGATTCGTATATGATCAATTTTAGACACATATGTTTACCTGTACAGATTTAGACTTATTTGTTCAAGTACAACTTTAGATACCTATGTATACAAGTACAGCTTTAGGCACATATCTGTGCATGTACACCTTTATACATCTATTTGTACATGTACAGCAATAGATATTCATGTTTACATGTACAGCTTCAGACATCTATGTGGACAAGTATAAGTACAGCGTTGGATATCTAGGTATATATGTGTACTTAGGTGTACATGTACACCTTTAGACACCTATGTGTACATGTGCAGCTTTAGACTCCTATGTGTAGTTTAGACTGTACATGAATAGTTATAGACACCTATGTGTACACGTTTTATATATATATATATATATATATATATATATATATATATATATATATATATATATATATATATATATATATATATATATATATATATATATATATATATATATATATATATATATATATATATATATATATATATATATATATACACACACACCAATGTTTATATAAACAACTTTATATATCTTTATGAATGTGTGCCTCTTTATTTAATTATGAAGCACTTAATTAGGCATGTAAAAGTCTTTGATAGAAATGACAAATGTTATGTTGTCTTTTGATTATACATTCTGATTAAAACACAACTTGTCTATCAAAAACTTTTTTGAAAAAAAAAACGAAGTTCATCAAATCCATTTAACTGAGTACTAATTTGTCAATACAACGATCTTATTTAGTGTTGAGGTAGTAATTTGTATGACCACTGGTTAGTTATTATACATTAATTAATAGAGTATATTTTAATATAAGGTATGTTTTATAGTGCTAATATACAGACATGTAGCATATTTTAATATGACGATATGTTTCCTAGCGCTAATTTACATACGCAGACAATTGTTAAGTACTGCTAAAGCCTTCAAATGCAAATATTGAGGAGAGACGTTCGCAGTAGATAGAACACATGCGCACATTAATTTGAATTCCGCCATCGAACGATTTTTTTTTTTGTTGCAATATCTGACTCCCAGAAGATCAATTTATTAACAATTTAGTATTATTCTCGCACTCTCCATACTTTATACAACAGTAGAAACTCAAGAATTACATTCGTTTTAAATATTGTTGGTGCTGCACATCTCCAATATTTCAATTGGTGCAGATATCTTGGTCAATATCTGCTTTGAAAAGTTGATTGCTCCACTGATTTCTTATACACTGTATGTATGTATGTATGTATGCATGTATGTATGTATGTATGTATGTATGTATGTATGTATGTATGTATGTATGTATGTATGTATGTATGTATGTATGTATGTATGTATGTATGTATGTGTGTGTGTGTGTGTGTGTGTGTGCGTGCGTGCGTGCGTGCGTGCGTGCGTGCGTGCGTGCGTGCATGCATGCATGCATGCATGCATGCATGCATGCATGCATGTATGTATGTATGTATGTATGTATGTATGTATGTATGTATGTATGTATGTATGTATGTATGTATGTATGTAATATATATATATATATATATATATATATATATATATATATATATATATATATATATATATATATATATATATATATATATATATATATATATATCCGCTTTACTAGTATTACATTTTTTTTTACTTTTCTTTCCAAGACTGATGACCTTGAATTTATTTGCAGACCTTCCTCGGAGTATTGTGCGTATTCTAAAAGACCCAGTATATACCCTAAGTTGTATTAATGCTGTTGCTACTTCCTTTGGTTCGATGGCTCTAAGTTCATTTGGTCCAAAATACATGGAAACTCAATTCTTCCTTCCTACCTGGAAAGCGGATATGATTCTGGGTAAGTAAATCTCATAAAATTAAAATAAAACAAAACAAAATAAAAGTACAGTAATTTATTGAACAAAGCACAATTAATTCTTAACAAGAAAATACATTTTGTGCAAACTTTTTATAAAAACTACGATTTGCTGACAAAAAGTCCTTTTAAGAATGTAATATCTGCCGAGAGAGAGAGAGAGAGAGAGAGAGAGAGAGAGAGAGAGAGAGAGAGAGAGAGAGAGAGAGAGAGAGAGAGAGAGAATAATGTTAACACTGTTTCTATTATTTTGAACTTCTATACGAATCAGAATATTGATTATGTTTTAACTGGATTATCGTAATAACGGATGAGTTTAAAGTAACAATTAGTATTGTAACGTAGTAGTTTTTGTTTTAAAGAATAGACAGAAGAAACAAAACTGATTTCAAGTTCATGCGTTAAAGCTGTAAGATCAAGAAAATCATTGGTAAAATCTTAACGGAAATTAAAAACAAATGTAATAAAAATACATTTTTCTATTCAGACAAAATTAATTTTCTTCATCTGTTTTAAAACTCATTACGTTTCTGTGTTAGTTCTTATATTCTTTCTCTAGTATTTTAAGTACATTGGACAATATATATATATATATATATATATATATATATATATATATATATATATATATATATATATATATATATATATATATATATATATATATATATATATATATATATATATATATATATATAGTGGCCACAACAACTGCGATGACAATAGCGATGACAATATAAAAAAATACAAAAATAATGAAAATTTTCTATTAGAGATCATGACCGGGTAAGTTCAATAAACAAACAATAATTCCATTAAAATTGTACCAATATTCTGTTAAGAATCTTTATGCTCTCTCTTCAATTTTTCAGGAGCTGAAAAAATAGCCACAACTACCATTGGTACGATGGTAGGTGGATTAATCAGTAGACGCATGCGCCTTGATCGAACCGGATGTTTAAAACTACTCTTTGTCACAAGACTCGCTCACACTATTTTGACAGGATTCAACTATCTACTGGGTTGTGACCATTCACATATGCACGGAATGGACACTTCAAGGTAAAATCATTATCTTTAATCAAACGTAGCCGATAAAAGACAAAACGAGTAGAAACATTAAATATGGTTAACGAAGACTCGTACAGCTTAACATTAGAGCATTGGAATGGGAGCAATATCAAATAGTTGTATATGCATTCTTCTACATTTAAAATAAATTTTTAAAAAATATATATATTTTTCAGTTTTCCTGTTGTTTCCCAATTTAATTCACCCGTTTCTTAAAAATGTCAAGAATAGCTGTTTTCTTTTGTATGAACATAATCGTTATCGGTCAGTCTTTCAAAATACCATACGTCCTGGTCTGAATACTTGGAACCAGCATACAAGCATTTCTCATCAATATTTGAAAATGTGTTTTCTTGCTAAGCGATAATCAGTGACTGGAAAATATGTAGACTACATTGGCAGACTACAGGTGAAAATTATTTGATTCATATTTCATAGTATTGATGTGAAAGGAAATCACGTATATTCCTGTCATATCAGTGTTGATTATTCTGAAATTTTAACTATATAATAATAATGATAAAATAATAATAACGAGGTCTTTATACAACGCCTAATCTTTAGAAGCTCTAAGAGTTGTACAACATTCGACAACACTTTGTATATACAAACAAGTTATTGAAAAAAAGTCAGTTGTATAACAAATTGGAGGTAATAACGTTTGTTGTTAAAATTAGAATGCAGATTTTAAAACTCACTATTCTTTAATTTATTAAGAGGCGGAAACAGCTCCTTTCCTTGCGACTGTTCCAGTGTGAATTACCTCCCTGTTTGTTTAGATGGCAGTAAGACCTACTTCTCGCCGTGCCATGCTGGTTGTGAGAAAAAAGCTGGCGGGGTAAGAACGTCTATTATAGCAAGAAGGGAACACTAACCCCCAAGCAAACAAACATATGTAATCACGTGAAATTGTGAAGACACATGCATGGGACAATTAACTTTATCTTTAGCGATATTCACTGAGTCCAGGAACGTTCATTAATGTTCACTCAGTATTTCGATAAACTACGGACAGTACATTACCAGCGTGAAAATCAATATAAAGTAATCACGAGATATAATAGAAAATATGGTGGAATATATCAGCTAGATTTTGTTCAATTATTCGTAAGATTGTGTTGCTAAAGAAAGTATGTGTGTGCGTGTGTGTGTGTGTGTTGAATGTCTCGGTAAATATATTAACCATGTTTAATTTTGTCTACAATTAAATAGAAACTTATATGCCATAACAGAGTTCTCATCTGTTTAGTTTTTTTTTGCAACAAGAAAGGCAGTAGGTGTATTTCTCAGTCGAGGTCCTCATTTATTCTCGTGATAAATTAACTCAATTAGGCGGAGAGACATAATGTTGCGTTATGAGGCAGCACCCATTTCTCAGATAATGTATCGTCATCAAATCTTGAGTTATAATAGCGATTTGGAACGTAAGAGGACAATCGTGCAAAAAAATCATCAGTCCAACCAGAAGGAGAACAGGAGAGATACAAGTTTAATTTTAATTTATTTGTTCGTGCGCGAGCGTAATAGTTAATATTAACAGTTTCAAAATTAAGAAGCTGTTGATATAAAAAAAATATCCGTGATTTTGACATGCATGGACTGAGCTGGAAATTACAGGGAAACATTCTCTTCTTACTTCATTTTAAGGGAAAATATAAATGAGTTCCTGGCCCTGATGCATTGACGGTTTAAGGTTTTAGGTGTTGGTCCCATCCAATATTCCTTTCTTGGTGTTATTTATGTCTTTATTGTTCGGAGAGAAGCTATAAAATTTGCTTGCTGGCTTGACGTACAGGTTGTCTTCGTTTATCTTTGTTCTTTATCGTAATGGATATGCACTGATTTTTACACGCATAACCTCTTATTTTGCATGTATTTTGTTTTAAATAGTTCTAATTTATAATATATAAAGAACGTTACGATACCTCTATATTAATAGAATAAGTTGTAACAGTGTGGATTTTCTTCTGTTTCTGTCATTAAAGGGCTTTGTTAAATGCAGTCTGTCCGAAACTGGTCAGGCCACACCAGGGATATGCGATAACAGTTGTGACTTTCTGATACCTTTTATTATCGTGAATTCACTGGGAACCTTAATAGGCTCTGTGGGTCTGGCACCAAGTTTGGTCGTCTTTTTAAGGTAAGCTTAGGTCTATGGCTGGAGAGCAGCGAATACATTTTCTGGTTAGCCTAGTAGCTGGGTTTTGAAATCTGAAAGAAGACTAAAAAGGGCCACATTTGTCGTCCTATTCCTTCAGACTCTCGCGTGACAACAATATATTAATGCCGTTCTCGGGTATATAAACAGCCTTCCACTTGAGTGTTACCTAAAGGAGATGTTTTTTTTGCTTGCCAGAATTATAAACATTTCAAAGTTGTCTGTCCAAACAAGATATATATATATATATATATATATATATATATATATATATATATATATATATATATATATATATATATATATATATATATATATATATATATAATAAGAAAATAATCATCGTACACTTGAAGATAGTGTTTGTCCGTCCGTTCAACGTAATATTCATTTCGCTCTGAGTCAACTGAACAGTTAATTATGCTATATATGCATTGTGTGTATTGGGATATACAAACACATTCTATTCGTACGCAATATGCACTGGACATATATGTGTTTCATGTGAACTAGGCCTGAATGAATATTTTAAAGAAAGGGGACTGCCTGTCCATCAGTTAGCGATTTTGACAAAATTTGTCAAACATTAATTTGCGTGCCTCAGTTCTTTAGAGAGAACTTTTCACTACCTTCCCGTTTACGGTAGACCTCTCTGGATCAAGTAAGATTATAGTTTAACTAAACCAGAGCAGCTGGTATCTTAAGCAAGTAAATACTATATAGCCATAGAACACAATTAATTTTACTATATAGTCTCTACATTTGTTTCTCAGTACAGAACTTTCCACTGTGTTGACAATAAATACATATCATATGTTAATCTAAAATACCTTCAAAGATGACTCTACGGTGAAGTTCTTCTCAAGGGTTGACCTGCATTTTTTAGAGATGCTGAATTGTAAACAAAATACCATGCAAGGGAACACAGATTTCACTTCCGAATCATGACCCTTATTACTCAATGTGCACTGGCGCCAAAATACACACAGACAACCACACCATAATCCCACATTCCAAAGCATAAACAATTGCCTTTAAATCCTTATCAATAATGCCATAATCTAACTCTTGTATCACCACCAAACGGAGACAGGAAAAAAATGATATAAAAGTAGACTAGGACTACATTATTATTAAAAGTAGACTAGGACTACATTTTTATTAGGAATTATTAATTGTGTTCTGATTCCATATATTGTGATGCGAAAGCTGGAGACCTCTTGTCTTGTTTAACGAGACTTATACATGACTAAGAGAGAGAGAGAGAGAGAGAGAGAGAGAGAGAGAGAGAGAGAGAGAGAGAGAGAGAGAGAGAGAGAGAGAGAGAGAGAGAGAGAGAGAGAGAGAGAGAGAGAGAGCAATGCCCAGCAATAATCTGATAACATTTAAATAGCAGGTAATCATTTTACTAAACAAATCTAATAAAAAGTGACCACTTGTGTAAACATGGTAATTTTTCCATTAATGTTACATGAACCAACTTCAAGAGATAAGATAGGAGTCTTGAATGTGAAGCCGCTTGTCATAAATTTATTCTATGTTGATACTAGATACATAGCTGACCAGTCTAAAATAGAAGTAAATGGCGCCAGATATCATTAAAAAGACACCAAAAGCGGGTTATATCGATGTCACTCTTGGATATTATAAGACTGACAGGAGAAGGATTTTATTAGACTTAAATCATGTTGCACAAGACCGTCTTTAAGGGACAAGCTATGGTATTTTGAGGAGAGTACAACTTTCATGATTTTTGGTCTTAGGAATATTCGTGAAAATTACTGTAGGCATCTAGGTTAGTTAAAACGAGTGTTATGCATAAACAATTTATCCATTGCTGTTGTGTCTGTCCTCGTGTATCAACTACTAACATACACGAATTTAGCCGACTTGTGACAAAAAGTTTAACAACAGATCCAAGTAAGTAGGAGAAACTAAATGTACGCAAAATAAAATAAATATGTACGTTTCTTATAGTTTTATGTAATTGTGATGTGTTATAAATATATTGTATTTTAAGCGCAAATTATGCTTTTTGCCACTTTCATTTGTAATAAACTACGATTATGCCTCTATTGAGGGTTAGAATGCATGAACCTACAGCAAAGCAGTTCAGATTCACATTTAATACAATTTCCTTTTGATTGGTTACCCTGGTAACCAATCGTTAGGATTAAAGGTTATACAATAGAAATTTCCCAAACTTTTGACATCTGTACGCAATTTGCAATATGGTTTTATTTAAATTTAATGGAGGTAGCATATATTTTTAAGAAAGCTGGCAGTGTGTGCCCACAGATAATGCTTGACAGCACAAATACACCACCGGAAGAAACCATAAGAAACAAGACGCATTTTGCAATTATAAATCTTCGACATAATCTAATATTTGCTGTACCACGCATGCGTACAAAGAATGTGACCGCATTTTTAAAATGTAATTATTACCATACGATGCACGAGAAAAACCTGAACACAACTGAAAATTTATTAGTTATCATCATCGAGTATAGAATTACGTAAACAACATTCGCACACTTGGTGCAGTCTCCTGGCATAAAGCTTAGCTAATACAGCGAAGGACACTGTGGTGCATCATGGACATACAGCGTAATCGCATGCGGAGATTTCTTTGTGAGGGACAGAGGCCTGTAAAAATCACAAAATAATTACAGATTTTAGACAGCCTAAATGATAGCACAGATCGATATTGCGAAATCTTCAGCCTTATTTGCTTATCAAAATAGTGAAGGAATAGATGAATTACAACGATGAAACTTTCATTAACTCCAGCTTGATCAGGACTCCTAACTACAATAATATCAGTCATTCCATTAACGATCACAAACAAACATTGATTATAGATATCTTAAAAGAACCATTCAAGGTCAAACCTGGTAAATATTGATTGAAAAAAATGAGAAAATGGAGGAGAAATAAAAAAAGAAGAAAAAAATAAAAATACGTACCAACTCTTTATAATTTGTAGCTCCTATAATGTTCAAATAATTTTTTAAACTGTGACATCATTAAATAGTTTATGCTGTCAACTAGACTGCGCATGCATTTTACACACTCTTCTGATCATGGCTACATGAAATTGAGTCCGTTTATGCATCTATACTTTTGTAAATTTAAACTATCTTTATCTATATTGAACGTTGCAAGTCTGACACTTTTCAAATATATAGATCTCAAAAGGCCAAAATAAATCAGTGTAGATAAAAACTAAAACTGATAATTTGTTTTTAAAAAAAAGAAAATAAAAGAAGCATATCGTGTTGGAAGGTGGATAAGTACAATCCGTTGTACTGTTGATACATTTGCAACTTTTTCAAACATTTGCAATTAGTGGTATTTGCTGAGCATACAGTAAAGTTATACAGAGAACATGGATCAGTCAATATTATTTTGATTAAATGCATTTTCGGTTGTATACTACGTTGTATTCTCTTTTCTTTGCTGTTCTTTTTTCGACATGGTGTGCAGTAAGTGCGATTTAAGAAAACGTAATTCGGTTGCATTTCTGTTCTATTCTAAATGTGTGATATCTTTTGAAATTCATCCTCTTATTTACCAAATTACGTTTGGGCATTATTCATGTTGATTTTATCCTTAAGTTAAACCATTCATACGCCATTGTCAAAATAAATGGAATTCAAATAAAATTATGTTTATCATGCATACAAGATCATCGAAATTTTACGACACGTGTAACTGCGAAAAGGAACTTGAAGAAAAAAAAATTAGAAAAATTGAAAATTGAAGAAAACGGAGAATTCCACAAAGGCCAATATGGAAAACATTCATAGAACCTTCGTCGAGCCAAATGTAGAACATATAGACAAAAAGCTTGTACACAAACATATGATGCTAAAATTAAAGTATATGAATGCAATGCATCAAATATCACGATCAATTTACATGGCAGGTGCTTTTGAAGCTATATTATGTTTCGCGTTCATTTGATCAAAATGTTGACTTGATTCGTCCTAGTCTTCACAATTTTTCCTTTTTTGAGGTTTACTATCGTACAACCATCACGAAGAGGACATACTAAGAAGCTTTTCATGTTAGATTAACTTAATCAAATTGGCTTTTATCTGACAAACGCAAGATCTTGAATTTACAATAAGGTAAAGAACGATAGCAGTGAATGATACTGCAGTTAGAATTAAGTAAAGAACGATAGCAGTGAATGATACTGCATTTAGAATAAAGTAAAGAACGATAACAGTGAATGATAATGCAGTTAAAATAAAGTAAAGAATATATCAGTGAATGATACTGCATTTACAATAAAGTAAAGAACAAAGACGCATCGAGTTTGAAGTCGTTGACGGTGTGTCTATCCGGAGGAGCATCATAGTTGCTCACACACATACACAAAAATACCCGTGAAACAGTAAATATACACAATGTGACATTGTCATGGATATTACACAGAAGGCTAAACTAATAATATCGTTGCAAATTGTTGATTGGTTGATCCTTATTGTAGCATTTCTCATGGACGAATATAAACGTATTTCCTTGCTTTAATTACAAGAGTGAAACAGGAGATAATCTAAATCCTGGTTTATTGTCAACCATCAAATTCGTACAGACATATGTATTATTTTGTACATATTCAAAAAACTACTAAGGGTATGCCTTTTGAAAGATAATAAATTGACTGAAGAAGCTGACACTATATAAAATAATGTTAAAACGAATTATAGTTGAATATATGGAGGACATGACTTAAAATCTACATAAACCGATTACTCCGAACAGGAAAGAGACCTTAGATGGAAAATATATATTTCAATGACAGTTCAGTGATAGATCAACTGATATTTTCATTCCTTTGGCAATTATACGAAAATGCTCATACAATATACCCAGCGACAAAAAACCCTTCGAGCATGTGATACATAATAAAAAAATTGCCTTGATCATTGAACTGGACAAAAATTACAGTTGAAAATATGTCACTTAAAGGTCACTGGCCACCTGTATTGTACAAACGTGTGATATTATTATAGTCATAAGGTAAGCACATTTGTTATGTATGCAAGCCATACAAATATTTAATTAGACTTAAAAATCAGCTTTCTAAAATGAAAAAGTTATTCTGCAATCTCCGTAAACAATCGATAGTTTCCATGGGTCAAAAACGAATTTGACGTACATTTATTTTTTCTATTCAACTTAGCTTTAAGTGTTAAATTTCCCTACTTAAATATCTGTGTGGTATATCTTACGATCGTGCTTTTGTAGAGCAAAGAATGGTGCACTGTGTTGCATATGGATGTAACTAAAAGAGTTATGATGAATAAATGGGTTCTTTCTTTTTCCGACATGATTTAATTTTGCATGGCTATTGTTTCCGATATGAAATTGAATATTAGGAATTTTAAATAAGCTTATATTCTCAATTTAAAAACTTTTACATGAATAGTAATATGTTGATGCTATGAAAATATACATTTACATCGTGTCTGATACTTCATTCAAAAGCATTCGCAAAAAGTGCATTTTACCTATAGGCGGTATAGTTGGCAACTTGAGTCGTTTGCTCAAACACCTATATAATGTGTTGGTTGCCGCACAATGGATGTACATAACTGACCTCAAATATGAAAGAGATTGAATACAATGATGTCCATATAATGACAGACATTATCAGTCCATCTATTCATTCCAAAACGACCAGAGATAACAAGTGATTATTCAAGATTACAATGTGATTGTGCTTGATATAAAGAATGAACAATTTAAGTAAATGCGGTTACTAACAGACTTGTATCAAAATGTGATAACTTTTTTTTCTATATTAAATTCGTAGAAATCTTTACGACTTAAAACTATAATAAATAACAGGATAAACTATCTTGCAGTGGAAGACAAATGTGAAAAAAGATAAAAGCTCAAAGGACAACTCATTGGAGAAAGTTTTTATGGGGTAAAAATGGATTTGTCTTCCAAAGCAACAACAAAACAACGTTGCAAACAGCACTTGAAGCAAAACATATTCTTTTAATCAAAATGAAAGAATTTAGAGTGGATACTTTAAAACAACAAAAAAAAGGAAAGAAAAAAGAAGAAAACCTTAAGAACAAAACAAAAAAGAAACAAAAAGCAATATATAAGCAAAATGTTAGATTTGAGCATTCTTTACAAGGTGCTAGTCTGTCAGTAAAGTAATTTATTATGTTGCCAATAAAATAAATTTATGTTGCCAATAAAGCAAACAGCTACTATCGTAAAAATATTGATACATTAATAATGATATACCAGATGATAAGGAACAGAAACAGAAGCAAAAAACGAAACAAAATATAGAGGAAGACATTTATTTTGAAATTGTAAAATTACTTCATCACCTCATAGTTGCATGTACTCCAGGTATATTTATTATTCATGTTTCCATGGTTACATTTAATAGCCGTGAAGAATGGAATCATACCGGTACTTGTTAGTGACGATCAAAACACTGAGCTTCAAACACTAATGTCGAACATGTTCATTTGTCACACTGATTATGTGTTAACGTCAAACGAGTTTATATGCTGCAGTATATGTTAACGTCAAACGAGTTTATATGCTGCAGTATATGTTAACGTCAAACGAGTTTATATGCTACACTGTTTATATATTAACCTCAAAAGTGTTCATGTTTTTCACTGAATATGTATTAACTTCAAAGGTTTTCAAAAACTGCACTGATTATACATTAACATCAAAAGTGTTCATATGTTGCATTGAATATGTAATAACATCAAAACGGTTTTTCTGAAATATTGACTCTGGGTTAACTTCAAAATTGTTCATTGGTTATTTGCTAACTTTAAAAGTGTTCAAATGTTGCATTGATTACGTAATATCTTTTAAAAAAAAGTGTTCATATGTTAATATATAACGTCAAAAGTGTTACGTCAAAAGTGATTATGTAATAACGTCAAAAGTGTTCAAACGATGTAATTATTATATGCTAACTTAAGTGTTCATATGTTACAAAGATTATGTAATAACGTCAAAATGTTCATATATTACACTGATATTGTGTCAACAATTCCATCAGTGTGCTCTCTAATAAGTTTGTTTTCAACTTTCTAGCTCCGCTCGAGATCGCGACCGCTCTCTTGCAATTGGATTGCATTCTTTTCTGTTATCAATCTTAGGTAAGTACTCTTATATATATATATATATATATATATATATATATATATATATATATATATATATATATATATATATATATATATATATATCTATATATATATATATATATATATATATATATATATATATATATATATATATATATATATATATATATATATATATATATATATATATATATATATATATATATATATATATATATATATATATATATATCGCTCTATGTGCTGTGTGTGTGTGTGTGAGAGAGAGAGAGAGAGAGAGAGAGAGAGAGAGAGAGAGAGAGAGAGAGAGAGAGAGAGAGAGAGAGAGATTTGAACGAGGTAATGAATGGAGCATAATATAAAATGATTGAGTGCTTTTATATGGAACACGTGACATATGTAATTGGCCTTCATGGAACTCATAAACGCGTATCTTAGACCAGTCATTTACTTTCTGAACATGGATATGAAATTATTCTGATGATGTACCTGATTTATTAATAATATTTACACATGTTTTGATTTACAATCATCCGTGCCAGTTTTATATTCTTTACTCTGCTGATTGCTAATAAAGTCCACTAATTTGTTTATCGAGTAGGGAATGTTTAGGAAAATGAACACAAAGTACTTTGACAAACGTTGAAGTTTATGTGTTTTCTTCCATATCTCATTATTTCATCTTTTAAAATGCAGGAAATTAATACGCATGTTTAATCTTCCATTTCAGTTTTCCTCCCGGCACATTTGGTGTACGGAAAAATCTTCGATACCGTGTGCCTTATATGGCATACAACGTGTGGCAAAGAGGGCGCATGTTCATTTTATAACAGTCAGGCCATGAGAACGAGACTGATTTCCGTAGATTTCGGATTGAAAGTGCTTGCATTCATATCAACGTCTTTTGCTTTGGTGTTCTCCTTAAAGAAAGACAAAACAATTGATACATATGAGATGAAAATAGACATATCTAAAGAGATAGAAGCGACACAATTCACTAAGCTTAGTGAAAGATTATGAACCAAATGTATGTGATCCTCTCCTTGTATGCATATATATATATATATATATATATATATATATATATATATATATATATATATATATATATATATATATATATATATATATATATATATATTCTCATTAAGATTTAATCCAGTCTGATTGGCCAGGCCCTTTTTGAATTTTTATGGGTTCATAGCTGTATAAAGCCAATATTTTAAAGCCACACCCACCTGCACTACTTTTCTGTACATAATATTCAGTGAGTACTATATGTAGGATGTAAGATCACTCTAACTGAGAACTTTTTTAAAGGATTTTAATTACGAAATATATACTGGATTACTTTTTATAAAAATGAGATCTCTTTTGATAATGATACAAGAAAAATACACCTTGGATAAAAAAAAACATCGTGTACTTACGTATCCTGATGTGAAACACAAGACGGTACCGTGAAAAATTCATCTGTATGTATGTGTATTAATGTATGAAATTCCATCTAAATACCGTTACAATATGGAAGCTTACAATTTTTTCTGTAGAATAAATTTAAACAAAATAGACAAAAATGAGAATATTTAGTGGCCATGGATTGGTTCAATTTCAACTTCGCTTTACGAGCGCAACGCTTCAGCTATCTGGGTTATGCCGTCATTTGAGACGAAGGCTTATATAGTCAGTCCTCTTACATGATATTTTAACCATGATCTAAATACTTGACCTTCTTTATTAAATAAATGAGATATCATTACTAATGCTACAAAGGAATTACTTTAAAAGAATATATAATTATGGTCTTCTCGCATAGCTTGTTGTGAAGACAGGACAGTAGAGCGCGAAATGGCATTTACATGTAATTTGTATGCACTGCTAAATATGGAGTAAAATGGAGAACAAAAATGTATTTTGCCTGAAAATAACGACACAGTCTTTGTGGACGATGCTTTCTATCGTGCAAGTATGGAGTTTGATTTTTGTAACTGAAGTTCTGCATTCCAAATAGAATTAAATACAATAATATTATTAAACAATGCGTTTAGTTAACTATGTACGCTGTTAAACTTAATGATAAAGAATGATAGTTTATTTTTTTTTAAATCCAATGGAGTATAGACCGAACAAATTGGTGCAAACTTTGTCCCTCCTTTTATGCGGATGATACAGTTTGCACTTCATTCTTTTCGGTTTATAATTAGATGAATTTAAACACAATAAGCAGTCAATCGTTAATTAATTCTAACTGAATTATTATAAATAAATTGTCAATTATTGCTTTAAATAAAAGTATTCCATTCCCGTATGTAGATAAAAGTATCAGCATCATTTACACTTGAATTGTATAGTCTTTGTCTTTACAAACACAATCATATTAACCCCCTTGATTGGAAATAAGTTCTGTATGGGTAGTTCACATAACAAAATTTCTTTAACGACGTTATCAACATAGTGA